>JAJIBD010022960.1:0-144088 GCA_021461705.1 Cryptotis parvus
GGAGGTAGAAGGGAACCCGCTTCCCGGCACTGTCGGGGACCCCGGCGGAGCGCCCGACATTTGGCGTCCCTGGGTGGGCACCACGAACATCGTCTGGTCTAATTATCATCGGACAGAGATCATCTGCCTCCGAACCGTGAGTAAAATGATGGATATCTCATGGTATAGATACATTGTATCTTTTATTGGCTCAGAACCATACATAGCCCAGTCTATAAAGTTCCTTTCTGAGAACTACTCTATCTTTTCACAAATCATCTGGGTCCTTGCGATTTTTAAACTGTACCTTTGCGTAGGGACAATGTTTAATAGAGAGTGGGAAGAAAGTAATAAATTGAATGCAATCTTAAGGGCCGAGATTTACTCAGCGATTGAAGAAATAAGTGAGGATCATAAAGCTACAGGTAGACTGGTCTTAAAGCTTGAGGACAGAATTATTAAACAGAGTTTAAAATTTGAAAAGAAATTAGAAGAACAGGAAAGTAAAATAATTAACCAGATTTTAAAATTTGAGGAAAAATTAGAAGAACAGGATTTAAAATTCAAGGAAAAATTAGAAGAACAGGATTTAAAATTCAAAGAAAAATTAGAAGAACAGGAAAGTAAAATTATTAACCAGATTTTAAAATTTGAGGAAAAATTAGAAGAACAGGATTTAAAATTCAAGAAAAAATTAGAAGAACAGGATTTAAAATTCAAAGAAAAAATTAGAAGAACAGGAAAGTAAAATTATTAAACAGGATTTAAAATTTGAAGTAAAGTTTGAAGAGCAGAAGAAGGATATCGATAAAATCAGCATTATCTTAGAGGAAGAAATTGACAGACAGAGAGATAGAATAGATGGACAGAAAGAGGAGGTTTGGAAGTTACACATAAGATTGAAAGAACAAAAAGGAAGAAACATATAGGAAAATTGAAAACTTAAACCAAGAAATGGATGTGTTACGCAGGGAGATTTCTGATTTCATAACTTATCAATCAGGACCTAGCGCATACCCAATACTGAGGCGTGAACCAACTAAAAGCCGTTCACAAACACGCCCCAAAACTGTAGACTTGAAAAAGGTGTATACATTCCCAGCAAAAAAATCTAAAAAGAATTCTAATGTGGCTGATAACCCAGAGGAGGCAAATTCCCAAGCTGAAAATCTCTCCAGAGTTAATACCCTCAATGGGGTAGATGTTCCTCTGCCAGATACTACAAGCTCTGATGAGGAAGAAGGGGAGAAACATATTAGCTTGAGTCAAAGAGCAAAGCCCAGCAATCTTTCTCATGACCAATCTAAAGATAAAGTAAAACCGATTCATGAAGACTTAAAAATTGAGGCAATAACCCCGTTTAGGAAGGCTTACGACAGGTTTGGAATATCAAGTCCTTATACTTTAAAATATTTAGCCGATTGGAGGCGAAAGTAGTCAGTGGGTATTGGGAGACTTTGAAACGGTAGCCGATACTTGTCTAAACAAATCACAGTACATGCAATGGCATATGTGGTATGCAGATGGGGTTAACCAGAATATTGACACTTTAAGAGAAAAGGAATCAGGCCATACTATAACTTTTGCCATGCTAAAAGGTGAAGGTGAATGGAAAAATAAAGCAAAACAAGCGACATTACCTGAACCTATTTTAAAATTCGTTCGGGAGACAGCATTAAAGGCGTGGGAAAGAGTAGGTTCCGACCCAGAATTTCTAGGTAGCTATACAAAAATTTACCAGGGTCGTGATGAACCATACTTTGATTTTGTTGGGAGATTATGTGAAACAATCCAAAGACAGGTTCAAGACCCAACCACTCAAGAAATCCTAAAACGAAACTTAGCATATGAGAATGCTAATCAAAAATGTCGAGCATTACTATATGGTATTAGGGAAAAGGATGACCTCATGGGGTATCTAAAGGCCTGTAGAAATGTCGGTTTAACCTCCCATAAAACACAGGATGATATAGAGGCTTATCCCATACAGCAGGAGGATCAGGAGAGGGATGAAATGTCAGACAGCTCTAGGGGGAGAAACAAGTCAGACAGCTCTAGGGGGGGAGAAACAAGTCAGACAGCTCTAGGGGAGAAACAATAAACTTCAAAGGATAAACAATAATTGGAGAAACTATTCTAATAATCGCAGCTCCACCCCTCGAAGGGCCCCACCTGGACCATGCCCAAGGTGCAGAAAAGGAAAACATTGGGCCAGAGACTGTCGGTCTTGGAGGCGAAGTCAGCCTCAGGCTTCATCTGGACAGATAACCTGCTTTAGCTGCGGAAAGAAGGGACACACCCATAGAGATTGCCCATCTCCTAAAACTATCAATACAGGGCAACATTCTAATAATCCCTTTATAGGAAATGTTACATGGACCCCCTCCCAGGTTCCACAAGCTCCTGCAGGCTCAAATAACATCTATGCCTCCCCCTAATGCAGGAAACTGGGTGGGGGGCCAGCCCCAGGCCCAGCTGAATCCAGGGGCACTCTCCTTCATTCCACCTGCCCAGTATCCTCCGAATCAGAATCCACAGAATTACAGTCAATAAATGCTCTCTGGCCTACCCCATCAGGCAGTGGCAGTCTCGACATTCTCTGCCCTAAGACTGTCACAATATACCCAAGTCAAGACCCCTACATGCTAAAAACAGGAATAAAAGGACCTGCTCCCCAGGTAGTATGGGTTTAATTCAGGGGAGCGATTGGCTGAAATTTAAGGGAATTATGGTGCATTTCGGACTTCTGGATCCTAAATCTCATGGAGAGATAATACTGTCAATATCAGTGCCAACTAAATGGACTTTTAAAAAAGGGAACCACTTGCTAAACTATTATTATTTTTTGAGGATCCGTGTAGTCAGTCCGAAACACCCTACAGCTGGTGGCTTAAACAGTACCAACCATTCTGCCAACTTCATTGTTGGTTATGCAGCCACACAGAACCAAGCCCACCAGCCACCTGCTAACTATCTAGTTGGGTACACTGCCAGAATTTCTCAGGCCAAGCGGCCGGTTATACCCATCGAAATTTACAAAAGGAAATTCAAAGGCATGTTGGATACAGGGGCAGACATATCCATAATCTCCACCAAGTATTGGCCCTCTAACTGGGCCCTAAAGAAAGTGTCCCATAGCCTGAGCGGGGTAGGCAATATCTCCTCCTCTCTTCTCCGACAGAGTGCCAGGTGACTGCCGTGTATTGGCCCTGAAGGGAATGTAGCCATGGTCCAGCCTTATATAGCCCCTATGCCTTTAACTTTATGGGGTCGAGACATGCTGGAGCAGTGGGGGGGGCAGTAATCCACATACCTCGTCCAATTCCCGTCGAGCACCAATTCCAGCTCTCCATAATAAGCCTAACACCGGGAGTAACCCTTTTTTAATTGGGGCCGCTGTGGTTAAGCGCCCACTACCTATCCGTATTCAGTGGAAATCTGACAAACCTATATGGACACCACAGTGGCCCCTCAATACCAAAAAAGTTAGAGGCGCTAACAAATCTAGTGGAAGAACAGCTGAAATTAGGACATATTGAGGAAACGTTTTCAGAATGGAATTCTCCTGTTTTTGTAATACAGAAAAAATCAGGCAAATGGCGTTTGCTGATTGACTTAAGGAATGTAAATTCTACTATGGTCCCCCATGGGAGCCCTACAACCTGGGCTCCCCTCTCCAGCAGCTATTCCTAAGGATTGGCCGCTAATTATCATAGATTTAAAAGACTGCTTTTACAGCATACCTATCCACCCAGTTGATCGGAAAAGGTTTGCATTTTCAGTCCCTTCCATTAATCATAAAGGTCCTTTACGTAGGTTTCAGTGGACAGTATTGCCCCAAGGAATGACTAATTCACCTACGATGTGTCAACACTTTGTTGATGAGGTTTTGCGACCCATTCGTGCTAAATTTCCTGGTGCATACATCATCCACTACATGGATGATATCCTGCTAACTTGTGATAATTCCAGAGATCTCCAGAATTTATATAATGATGTAATGACAGTTTTACCAGAGGCTGGCTTACAAGTAGCTCCGGAGAAAATCCAGATGCAGCCTCCATATGAATATTTGGGCTATGCTCTTGACCGCACTACAGTACGTCCTCAAAAGATCTCCATTAGTCAGAAAAGGCTCAAAACCTTGAATGATTTTCAAAAACTGCTGGGGGATATCAACTGGGTGCGCCCCTCCCTTGGTATTCCTAACTGTGAGCTCAGTAACCTGTTCCACACCCTTGAAGGTGATCCTTCTTTAAATAGCCCAAGGCAGCTAACTCCTAAAGCTCAGAAGGAATTAGATTTTTTCATGAATCGGCTTCAAAAATCTTACCTCTCCAGATTTAATCCCGGAGAAAAGGTATGGTTCTTGGTCTTCAACACTCCCGAGTCTCCAACTGCTGCTATAGCCCAATTATCTGGACCGTTAGAATGGGTTTACCTACATAACAAGCAGTATCGTACTGCTACACCTTACCTTGAGATGATAGCTAACCTTATAATTAAGGGAAGATCAAGAACCCAAGTATTACTTGGACATGATCCCCATGTAATTGTACTACCTGACCCTAAAAAAGAAATTGAAGCTGTTTTACCACTCAGTGAAATCCTTCAGAGAGCTTTAGCAGATTTTTCAGGAGAAATATCTTATCATTACCCAGCTGGAAAAACCTGGGAATTTCTGAAAAGGACACCTTTTATAATTTCCACCATTGTCCGCTCCTCTCCCATTCCTGATGCTCCAGTGTATTATATTGATGGCTCCTCATCAGGAAGGGGTGGAATTACAGGTCCTTCGTTGACCACTACTGTGCATACAAATTATAAATCTGCCCAACAAGTGGAACTTCGCCACCCTGATACATTTACTATCCCATGTATCTGGCCCATATAATGTGGTGAGTGATTCTGCATATGTAGTTGGTTTATTTCCTGGAATTGTCACTGCTTCTTTAAATGCCCATAATCCTATAATTCAGGAGCTGCTCCATAAACTACAAGATCTCCTCCGAAATAGAACATTCCCTATATACATCTCCCACATCCGTTCTCACAGCCGACTCCCGGGCCAATGGTTCGAGGAAACGAAGCAGCAGATCTCTTGGCAGCACCAGTATTTAAATCAGCTGAGGAAGAGCACCAGACTCTACATACAAATGCCCGCCGCCTTCATGTACACCATGGCATCCCATGGAGACAAGCTAGACAAATTGTCCGCGCAACTGTCCTGTCTGTGCTCCTTTACATTGTACATCTCATGTAGCAGGAGCAAATCCTCGAGGTTTACAGACAAACCAATTGTGGCAGATGGATATAACTCATACTAACTTATTTCCCAACAAACCTTTCCTTCATGTGGTCATCGATACATATTCCCGGTTCATATGGGCTGTTCCTATGACGTCTGAAAGAGCTAAATCTGTTTGTTCATTTTTACCCCAGTGCTTCTCCGTCATGGGTATTCCCCATACCATAAAAACGGATAATGGTCCTGCTTACACCAGCAAAACCTTCAAATCCTTTTGCGAGGAATGGCAGATCAAACATATTACAGGAATTCCATATAATCCACAAGGACAAGGGAATAGTTGAACGTGCCCACAGAACACTTAAAACTCAGCTATTAAAGCAACGAAAAACAAGCATGCCTCCAATGGATTCTTTATCTTTAACATTATTCACCTTAAACTTCTTAAATATACCTCAAGGAGATCCCTATACCGGCGGCTGAAGCGTCACTTTCAAGAAGATATGCAAACTCAAAAACAGTCAATTCACCTATCTGGGTGAAAATTGATGATAAATGGATTGCAGGTCACCTCCTCATTCGGGAAGAGGCTATGCTTTCATTTCTACAGACGATAACCCTGTCAAGAAACTCTGGGTCCCTCTGCGACTTGTCAAGACTAGAATTCTCCAAGAATCAGAAAACAACTAATTCTTTCAATATAAAGTCTTAAATTTTAAATTGCAAGTTGCTGTTTAAACTTCCTGGATTGGTTCCTTTTAATAATGATCTTGTTTTGCAGTCTGTGATCATGGTTCATGTCTAATATCTTGCCTTACAGCCTAAATATTTTCTTTCTTACCAAAAAAAAAAAAAAGGTGGAAAAATGGGTGGACTCTGATCACAGTGCTCATTACAAAAATGTTTGCTAAATCAATGAAAAATTGTTTTTCTAATGATTCTGTTCACAGGATGAGATATTCGAATCCAGTAAACCTGCGCTACAGTGCTCAATACTCCGAGACTCCTAAAACAGTGCTCGCTAAAAATTTAATAATTTGCAAAACTAATTTTTCCCAATGCTCTATTCACAGGAAAAGACACTTTCTCACCATCATTTGCCGGCTTTATATTTATGAAGCGCTTGACTCGTTACCATTTATCCCCCTAAATGGGTCACATATACAGCTGTAAGATATTGATCGATCAAATGTATGTGTGCGTGTGTGTGCATGTGGTGGCCACCATTATGTTTGTGATTAGTGTTGTGTCTATGTTATGTCTCAACTACTACCTTCTCAATTTCTGACCACTACAAACCTCTATTCATCAACTCCACTGCTGATCCACTAGATTTATCAATTTTAAAATCATCAATTCTCATACTTATTTCCCTGCTCCACCCATGTTGGAGCTTCTTTATATTCTTCTCTCCATCCCAGACTTGGATCCCTACAAGGCCTTAAAATCCCTACTTGTGATTAACCTCGAAAAGTGTTTTTGTCTCGCCTAAGCTACAGGTACAGTTACCGGTGCCAATGTTCCCTTGCTGAAGAAGCCCTGCAAGACGCCCACACCGATGTTCCAGACACCTGCTCCAGCGCTCAAGACTCCTGTTCCAGAGTTCAAGATATCACACCGACGTTCCGGACACCTGTTCCAGCACTCAAGACTCCTGTTCCAGAGTTCAAGATATCACACCGATGTTCCGGACATCTGTTCCAGCACTCAAGACTCCTGTTCCAGAATTCGAGATACTTGTTCCAGTGTTCCTGAGACCCAATCCAGTGTTCCTGACAATTCAACGAGTTCCTGATCGCTGCTCTCCAAAGACGCATACTCATATGATCACCGCTATTGCTGTTCCAGAAGTAGCCCCACAGACTTTGTTCCAGACACCCGACTTTACATAAAATATAGCAAATTGACTCTCACAAATTATGGACAGTGCAAACTATAGTCCGTTATAATCAGACAGCTAAAAACACTTTATCTTGAACTTTGCTTTGGGTCCAAAAACAAGTTAGGATCCTAAAGTAACATGTATTATCATTTTGTAATTCGAATTGTTTTTTCTTATATTAATTTTCTGTACATTACTAAATATTTCTTACCTTTTCAATTTTTATTAGTAAACTAATCAGGGGAGTTGTTGCAGGACTCCTTTAAGGGCATTTGTCTCAAAACATTAGCATACTAAAGGGCCTAGGTGAGGTGCAGGGAGGGATTATCTGGGGACATTTGACACTCCCTGCTTTCCATAACAATGGGAGGAAGGCCTGAGTTGCATGGGTATAAACTAGCCGGTTTTCACTCTCCCTCGCTTCTTTGGGGGCTGTTGTTGCTCGCTGTGAGCGGTTGCCCTGCTTGGAAGTGTTCTCCTCCTTTCCCAAAGCCTTTGCACGTGGTGGTCGCCATCTTGGCCTACACGTGGCTGGGGTTCTAGCCTGGAATCCTAAGCATCGGGTTTTTCCTTTTTGCTGATTTGTATGCCTGAACCTGTGATAAGTAAAGTCTTTTAAAATCGCATCGGATTTCTGAGTGTTCATCCATTCCTCGCCGGCTCGGAGGTAGAAGGGAACCCGCTTCCCGGCACTGTCGGGGACCCCGCGGGCCCCCGACAGATATGGAGAAGATTATGTTGAGTGAAATTAGCCAGAAGGAGAGATACAGATACAGAATGACTGCATTTATTTGCATGGCATAAATATATATGTACATATTATGATACCAATATCCAAGGTCAAGTGAAGCATATATCGGGAGGTCTTGTCAAAGGTGGAAATTATCACAAACGTTTGGGAGTCAGAGTTTAGGTAAGACAGAAAATGGAACAGGGTGCTAATAATAGTCGAGGGTACTAATGCCAACCTAGAACTGAGCATTAAATAGAGGCAAAAGGATTCACATGACAACCTTTTAATGTATGTTCTATAATCCATAGTCTAGAAGGGAAGGAAAAGAGAAAGAGAGAGAAAGGCAAAAAAATAAAGAGCCTGCCATGGAGCAGGGCTGGGGAAGGGGGAGGGAACCGGGGGGACGTTGTTGGTGGGAGATGGGCACTGGTGGAGGGACGGGTGCTGAAACACTGTATGACCAAAACCCAAGCATGAACTTTTTAATTGTATATCTTTTTATTTGTATGGAGATGGGCACTAGTGGAGGGACGGGTGCTGAAACACTGTATGACCAAAACCCAAACATGAACTTTTTAATTGTATATCTTTTTATTTGTATTTCTCACGGTGGTATAATAAAATACTTAAAAAAAAGTACATAGGAAATGGATAATAAAAACTGAAGCTATTACTTAAAAAAATAAAATAAAATAATTGCAGATTAATTATCAGCATCACTGAAGTCAGACATACAAAGCTGCTTAAAAATTATAGTTGATGTTACATGGTTACAAGAGTGTTAATATTTTTACATTGATATACAAAATTATGGCATAATAATAAATTACATTTTTCTCCTTCCACTATTCCTGTGTCACCTGTACTCTGATCTTCTTATAGATGGATATATTTAATAGAATATTTAAATTATGAAAGAAAAGAACCATCCACCCTGAATTTCATATCTAGTGAAAATATAGCTCATTACTTAAGAGAAAACTAAGGCATGTTTATATAGAGGAAAATGAAAAGAGCTTACAACCAACAGATTTGCTTTATTAGAATTACTTAAGGAAGTTCTTCAAACAGAAGGGAAATTACACCAGAGTAAAACTTGCAATAAAATGAAGAACACCAAAACAATGTAGGCATCTTGGGAATAAGAATACTAAATTTTTTCTTCAGTTCTTTAAAATATTACTGAAAATTTAGAACAATAATGAAAACACTATCTGATGAGTTTGTGATGCGCATAAATGTGATAAATAAGAGTTATGATAAAAGATCACAAAATTCTAAGACAGGAAAATAAAAGGATGTGGTGTCCAAACAGTTAAATGCGAAATAGATTTGTGATCCTCAGAACAACCACTGAAGGAAAAAAATGAACTCAATTGCAAAGAGTAATTAAAAAATCAATTGCAGGTGGGTCTAAGATAGTAAAATAGAGAAAATCTGTTCAGCATTCTACTGAGATTGTCCCAAAATCCATATAAAGAAGTAGGTTAAATACAGAATCCTATCTGAGATCCCCCAATAGAGGACAGGGGTGCCCAAACATCCTTCCTCGGAGAGGAATTTTACACTGAAGCAATCCCACCAGACTGGCATTCCTGAACTAAGGTCTTGGTGTGCAACCCTACCATCATTGACACATTGCTAAGACACTTCTTAGCAATAGAATTTTGCCCTGGAAAAGAGAGGTTAAGCTGAAAAAAAATCGTGCAATCCAATCCTAGAATTCTGTTAGGATACCAGCACAGGAACAAAAACTAAGTAGGTTAAGAAATTCAGAGGTCTGAATCAGCAGCAGGCTTCACCCCAGTGGCCTGTCGCAACCTTGCTGTGATGCCATCTTTGATCCTCCTTGGAAAAAGAAACATCCGGAGAGCAAATTCCTTAGGTGAACTCCACTCTTCTCAAACTAAGGGTTGAACAACAGGAGGCTTAGTGAAATTTACTTATACCTAGTCAAATAAACAGAAATCTTCACAGTCCACCTCTGATACAGACCAAACAGCCCAAGGGAATACCTAGATTGAGAGTATACATCCTTCATCCTTTAAGCATAGCAGCACAAAGGGAAAAATCCCATTGCTTTCCGTGATTCCATTCAGTCCCAGAAGACATGCTACCAATTGAGATCACAGTCTCTTCTTATGTTCCCTCGACCTCCATTTACTGAATTACTTCCTGGTTTGTATGACCATAGCATGTGCAGTTTTGGGGTTGTCAAGTGCTTGCAATCTGTTGTATTTATGATTTTGAACAGTTGACTTTAACCTTGTGCTGCCTTTCACTACTCTAATGGGACACAGAGTAGTTCCTATGTCATATTGCTCCTAATATTATCTTGCTGTCACATGCTGGTAAATATAAAGGAATTAGAGAACATGAACAATTGACTGTGGACCATCCCTGTCTGAAGGAAGTCCATCACTCCTATCTCTAATGCAATATCAGCAAACAGAAAAGCAGAATTAACTTTCATTGATAAATAAAACCAAGTACCAAGACAGGACCCCAAGTATATCAATGATTTATAAATTCCCTAATATAAACATCAGAGCAACTATCCTAAGTATTCTAACTGAATTGAGAAAATCAATACAAAACTTAAACAAGGGTAAATGTGGGGAAAAACCAACCAGAATTATTGAGCATGGTAATAGGGCACTGGTGGAGGGGCGACTGCTGGAATAATGTATGACTGAAACCCATCATGAACATTTCTGTAATTGTGTATCGCACAGTGGTATAATAAAAAATTTTAAAAAAATAAATTATTGGGTAAAGAATTCTGTATTTGAACTAAAAAAACACAACAGAGAGCCTTGCCGTAACAGTAGTATGTCAGAGGACAATGATCAATTCAGTGAATTCAAGAGAAAGATAGAAGGAAACAAAATTTCAAAAATAACTTAAGAATTAAAAAAGGCATGATATTTATGGGCTAGCATCAAGAAGAAAATGCTGATCTTTCCCCATCTCACATGACTGCTTTGCAGTTCATCAATAAATGAAGCGAGATGAGATGCTACTACAAGAGAATCCCACCCACACGGCAGAGCCTGACAAGCTACCCATATCGTATTTGCTATGCCAAAAACCAGTAACAATTATAGACCTCATCCCATGACCTGAAGGAATGGTTTGAGGCTCTTCCTGTTTATGGAGCTAGCAGATGCCCTTGGGCTACACTAGCATGTGATAGGACATATGGAGATGTTACTGGTGCCCGCTCCAGCAAATCAGTGAACAACAGGAAGACAAGTGATACAAGTGACCAAGAAAAACAAGACAGAAGATCAAGGAGAAGGAAGAACACAGATAGGGGCACAAGTTCTCGTAAAGAAATTGCTGAGAACTTTCCCCATCTGGGGCAGGAACAACACATCTTGATCTATAAAATTTAAAGATATTCAAACAAAATAATATCAAATTGATAAGGACCAAGAAATATTTAGTTATAATGGTAAAGGTGAAAGACAGAGAGATGATACTGAAACCAATAAAAAAAAAAAAAAAGGAAAGACTTTCATATAGGGGAAAATCCACAAACTCAAAGCAGGTTTTTTTTTTTTTTTTTAGTCCACCTGGCAATGCTCAGGGGTAGCTCCTGGCTCTGCACTCAAGAATTACTCCTGGTGGTGCACAGGGTATGGGATGCTAGAGATTGAACCTGGTGCAGGGCAAACACCCTACCCGCTAAACTATTGTTCTGTCCCCTCACTGAAGTTTTATGTGAAGAAACTCTATAGATCAGAGGAAATGTATGACATACCCATTTTTTTCTGAATTAGAATGTAAATTTTATTTTATTTTATTTTCCCCCAAATTTTATTACACCATTTTAGACATACAATTGCAAGATGCGCATGTAGAGTTTTGGTTCTACAGTGTTCCAACACCCATCCCTCCACCTAAACCCATCTCCCTTCACCAATGTCCCCACCTCCCTCCCCCTCCCACACCTCAACTACTTGGCGGGTTCTGTATGTCTTTTCTCTCCTCTCTATCTCTCCCTCCCGCCAAACTTTCCTGCACATCATGGAATGCAGTGGATTAAAGGACATTACTGTTTCAACTATTTTGATGGGAGTGGCCATATGGCCTGGGCTCGTACTGGTTTTGCTCTGTTAATCTGGTCGTGAGGTAGTCTCCCAGAGTCTGGACAGCAAAGGTGGTGGCTAGTGTGGTGGGCAAGTCTCATCCGGCTGCTTCGGGACCCCCAGAGGTGATGGGCCCACTCCCAATACCCATCTGTCCTCCAGGGAGCCCCATGGTCAGCTTAGCCTGGGGAAAGTGGAGTTCCAGCTTCCCCAGCTGTGTCTGAGGCCTGCATGCTATGGCTGGTTGCCCCAGGGCAGCTCCTGGGTGGAGCCACCAGGCTCGACAAAATGGAGGGGGAATGGCCGACCCCTGACTCCATCTGATGAATTCCCAGCGATTCCCGCTTCTGGGAGTTGCCTACCTGGGCTCAAACTGGTTTTGCTCTGTTAAACTGGTCGTGAGGTAGTATCCCAGCGTCTGGACAGCGAAGGTGGTGGCTAGTGTGGTGGGTGAGTCTCATCTGGCTGCTTCCGGGACCCCCCAGAGGTGATGGGCCCCCACTCCGAAAACCCATCTGTCCTCCAGGGAGCCCCATGGTCAGCTTAGCCTGGGGGAAAGCGGAGTTCCAGTTTCCCCAGCCATGTCCGAGGCCCACATGCTCATAAATTTTATTTTTATTTTAATTTAAAAATCTTTTTAATTATACCCCCATGTGGAAGCAACCCATGGAGCTCTAGAGGGCATAAAGAGCCTCGTCCAGTCCCTGGCCGAGTCCATCATAGCTTCAAGGGTTTGCTCACCTGTGTGGGGAAGGGGCCACACTGGCCACACTTGGAGTGGGCTCCTCCTCCCATTCCTCCACTTCCATGCCAGCAACCCCTGAAGAGGCACTCCAGACCCACAGCTCCATCAGTGTATTAGATAGTACTGGATGTTATGATCAGGTACTTCCCAGGATCTTTCACATTTATACACTGTATAGAGTTCTAGGCAGGTTCTAGCTGTGGCCTGTCATCCCAGTGAGCCTAGCAAGCCAGAGGAACCCCCCACACCATGAGGTCAGTCATTCTCAACATCCGGACTCCACAGCTCACAGAGCTCCACCCAAGAGAAAAGCTGATCTTTCCCTGTTGAGGTTCATCAGTAAATGCTCGAGATGAGAGCCTTCTACTGAGATTATACCACCTACACAGCAGAGCATGGCAAGCTACCCATATTTTATTTGATATGAGAAAAACCATTAACAATTATGGACCTCATCCCCATGACCTGAAGGAATAGTGTGAGGCTCTTCCTGTGCCTGGAACAAGCAGATGCCCTTGGGCTACACTTGCTTACAACAGGATATATGGAGATGTTACTGGTACCCGCTCGAGCAAATCGATGAATAACAGGAAGACAAGCGATACAAGTGATATACCACAGTGAGATATACAATTACAAAGATGTTCATGTTTGGGTTTCAGTTTTACAGTTTTCCAGTACCCATCCCTCCACCAGCTCCCATTTTCCACTACCAATGTTCCCTGATTCCCTCCTCCCCCAGCCTGCCTCTATGGCAGGCAACCCTCTCTCTCTCTCTCTCTCTCTCTCTCACTTGGTCTCTCTCTGGCTTGGCCTCTCTTCTCTCTCTTTCACTCGGTCTCTCTCTCACTTGGTCTCTCTCTGGCTTGGTCTCTCTTTCTCTCTCTCTTTCACTCGGTCTCTCTCTCTCACTTGGTCTCTCTTCTTTCTCTCTCTCTTCTTTCTCTTACACATTGTGGCTTGAAATACATACATTTAGAGGTTATTGTATATAACCCTTTGCCTACATTCAATGCTCAGTTATAGGCTGGTATTATCATTTCCAACAATTATTAGTACACTGTTCCTTTCTCTCTCTTGCCTAAGCCCTGACTCTTGCACACTTTCAGTAGATTCTACCTGCTGGTAAGACCTTCTGTTCCATGTTTTGCCTGGCCTTGGGTATTGGTATCATGCTATATTTTTTGATATAGCCAATATTTTTAAATGAAAAAGATTTCTAACCAAGAATACTCTCTTCAGGAGCTGGGGCGATAGTGCAGTAGACCGGGCATTTACCTTGCATGTAGCCAACCCAGATTTGATCCCGCCATCCCATATGGTTCCCTGAGCATTGACAAGAATAATTCCTGAGTGCAGAGCCAGGAGTAACCCCTGAGCATTGCTGGGTGTGAACCAAAAAGCCAAAAAAAAAATACTCTCTTCAGCTAGGTTCTATCATTTGAAACTGAAGGAGTGAGACATAGTCTCTCAGCTAAATAACAGGTAAAGATATTCATGACCCTTAAAGGAACAGAAAGAAATGGTAATTAGGTCTTCATAAAGGACAAAGAACCTCACTTGGAATTAGTAAGAGACTTAAAAACATAAAATGTGGGAAATAAAAAGTATAAGAGGGTCTCTTAAAATGAACTCAGAACTTACTTGCTTTAAAATTTAGGCTTGCTCTTCAATCCCGTGTTCTCTCTTGAACACATTATTTCCCCAAGTTCCTCGTTCACTTGCTTGTTCCTCAAGCTTGTGCACTCATTGTAGCTCTGTTCCTTTTCATCTCCCTGTTCACATTTAAGTACAAAGTACATTTCATTGAGAAAAAAAAATCTTGCTTCACTAAAATATAAGTAAAATAAAGTTTAATACAGTATATAAGATTAGAAATCTTGATATAAATTTATAGTAATCTTAAAACAAAATATTCAGAAGAAACAAAAACATGTAAATGAAGGCTGATCACTCCACAGTGGGTAAATATAGCAATCAACGGGGGTGGGGCGGGGTACTGAAAGACTGAAAGACTGGAACAACCTCACAGGCAAATAGTAGTTAAACATTTCAGGGATATTGGTGTTTTGTCAGAAAAAATGTATATCCAATTAAAAGGAATAATAAGGGACAGGAAGGGATATTATGTAATAATGAGGTGATAGAATATCATAGATTAAAGACAAATGACAAAATTTCCCAGAATCCATGTAGAAAAGTGTCACTATCTTGATAACTCTATTTATTTAAAAAAATCATGAAATATATATGACCTGAATTCACTAATCAAAAGTCATCAAGTGGATAGGACAGGAAACAAAATCCAATTTGCTACTTCTTGCAGAAGAAGATATACTAAAACTTAATAATTAAAATCTTGCAAGCACAAATATTTCAGAGCTTGCACATAAAGATTGCCAGACCAAAGAAAACACTCAAAGGGTCAGTAGTTAGATACAAAAATTTAATGTTTACTTACAGAAGTGAGTGGGACCAATGGTGACCAGCTGGTCTGGGGTTAACCACATCTCAGCTTTGACAGATGGGATTATATGCTATACAGAGCAAAGACAGAGCAAAAAGACTGTACAACACAGTCTTGAGAAAGATCAGGGGAAGGAAAGTACTATCTGGTGCATAAAATTTTGTGATAAGACATCTGGGTATGTTTCTATTCTCACCCCAGGAATTAGCTGCCAGGTCATTCCCAGGATCAACTCTGATATCCTGCCAAGAATGCTGTAGGTAGGAGATTGAGTGTTCTTTACTTCTTTTCTCTCACAGTTGTGAAAACAGGCTGAAAGGTAAAACATTGAAAACAACCATACAGAAATTGGTAGTTAAGGCTATCACGGGTATCAGTGTTTTGTCAGTCCAAATGTATTTCCAACTAAAAGGGTAATAAGGGACAGAGAGGGACATTATTTAATGATGAGGTGATAGAATATTAAGATGGCTTAATAACTTAATACATATTAGCACATATATGCCAAATGAAGAGGCTTCAAATTTTAGAAAGCCACTGTAAATGAGTGTAGAGAGTTTCACAGCAACAGAATGGTGATAGGAAACTTTAACATTCCATTCTCATTACTGGGTAGATCAATCTGGAGGAAACAGTAACCTTATATGAAGTATTGGAAGGGTTGGGATTAATATTCATTTGGTTCTTTTGCCCTAGAAGTCAAATATACATTCTCCATTGCACATGCTATACTTACGAGGCTAGATATATGCTAGGATACAAATTCTTAATAAGTTATAAAGATTTAAATCATATCAAGTAACTCTTTAGATCACAATGTAGTAAAGATAGAAATTAACCATATAACCACCACCAGCAACGCCATAGAAGAGACAGGCCAGATGCACAGCTGCGCTGGTTCCGGCCCACATGGAGCTGCCCAGGGAGCAACAGGAGGGTGATAATGGTTTGGTCCCGGCCAGATTCAACACAGTTCCTAGGACCAGCAGACACTGAGCTGATGTGACCACTCCAGCCAGACTTGGAGCGGGGATCGGACCCCTCTTCCCATCCCTCCACCTCCATGTCCCAGAGGGTGTGGCTACAATCCTTGTAGCCACCACCACCAGGAACACTGGAAAGAGACAGGTCAGATGCACAGCTGCTCAGGCTGGCAGCCACTTCCCGCCATCCCAGACGTAGATAATAATCAAGTTTAGGATCAGGTGCTTCCCAGGATCTTGCCCTTATATACACTGTAAGGATCATTGTATTTGCAACAAACTGGGGGCTGATGGGGAATGGGGAGTGGGTGGGTAGTGGGCCTTGGTCCTCAGTGAGTGTGGGGCACATTGGTGATGGGATATTGGTGGTGGGAATGGGGCACTAGTGGAGGGATGGTTGCTGCATGACTGAGACCCAATTATGAACATCTTTGAGTTGTATATTTCACAATGGTATGCCAAAGTTTGAAAAAAAAAAGAAATTAACCATATGAGAAAAGTTGGTTAAAAACTCTGCCACCTGGAGATTAAACAATGTGCTGGAAAACTTTTGTATGTTGAACAAATAAAATATAAATAAAACTGGAAACAAATGAGAATGAAGTCAAGAGCTATCAGAATATAGAAGGCACAATAAAAGAGGTGTTCTGAGGGAATTTCAGAGCAATACAGGATTATATCATGAAACAAATAGATTCTCACATAAACAACATGAATTCACATCAAAAGCAATTATAAAATAATTCAAAGTCAGTAACAGAAGTAGAAATAATAGAATGGAAATATAATTGAAGCAAAAAAGGACTACACCATTGATCAATAAAACCGAAAGCTTATTTATTGAAAGAGTAAAAAGATTGCTAAACTCTTGGACTAATGAAGGGAAAAAGGGAGAAACGTCTTAAGATTAGAAATGAAAGAAGTAACTAGAAATAAGACAAATGAAGATGATGGAGACTGTTTTATGAGTAATAATAGTATAGTATGGTAATAGTATAGTATAGCACCATATACTATAGTAATAGTAATCTACCATTAATTTGGAGAGTTTAGAGGAAATGAAAAAAAAACTTTGGGATTTTACATTCTTCAGAGATTGTATCATGAATAAACAGAAAACATTACAGGCCAATTGTGATAAAGACAATGGAAAGAGTAATCAAATGTCTACTGAAACAAAAGCCCTTGTCTAGTGGCGTTATCTAAGGAGTTCTACATAAACTTTAAAGATGACCTATTTTCTGTCTTTCATAAGAAGACCCAAATTTAAGGAAACCCTAATATCCAAAATAGAAACATCACAAAGCAGTAGATTACAGAACAATATCCCTTATGAACGCATTTGTGAAAATCTCTTTGAGGGTCTGAGTTTTATTTCTACTTCTAGGAATAAAAAATAATTAAAATCAAGAATTTAGGAATAGACTTTAAAAAGAGAGGTAAGATACTAAAAAATTCAAGGGAATGAAAATATTCTATTTTTATTGATTGGAAGAATTATTGTTAGAATGACTATTTTACTTCAAGAATTTTACAATGTCAATGAAATCCCTATAAAATTCTAGTTGCAATTGTTGCAAGAGATAGAAAAAGTACTACTGAGCACTGTATTGAACAAGAAAAAAAAAGAAAATGCCCCCAAAGCTAAAGTAATCCTGATGAAAAAAGGTGAACTGTAGTCTGTAACCTTAAACTATACTATAAAGCGATGATAGTGTAAAAAGTATGGTATTGACTTGAAGAGACTCTAAGAACAATAGAATGAGTTTTTTTAACGTGCAAACAAAACTAATTAATTGGTGATTAAGTTTGATGATTAATTGATGATTAATATTGGGCCAAATCCATTGCTGGGTAGTGCTTACTTCTTACTCAGTGCTCAAGAATCTCTCTTTGCAGTACTACAACCATATGTGTAACAAAGCAAGTGCCTTAGTCCCTGTACTCTCTTTGGCTCCAGTTAATTTAGAAAAAATAAACATACAGTATAAAATATAGAAAAAGTAATGGGAAACAGTTTACACATAAAAATGTTGAGAGTGGAGCACTATCTTACACATGCATAAAAGCTTGCTCAAAGTGATTAAAGACTTAGATGTCAGCACTGAATCCATAAAATACATTTAATATATAAGCAAAATGCTCCAAGTTATAGGCATCAGTGGTATCTTTAGTGATTAAATTCCATTGTCATGGAAAAAATATAAAAATAAATAAATGGTGGGATATAAAAAAAACAACTACTAAAGCAGACATTCGATTGACGGAAGAAATATTTACACAGTGCTTTTCTGACAAAGGGATGAAAATTTAAGATACTCTCAATACAAAAACAGGCCCTCACAAATGGGGAAATGAAATAAGCAGACAATTCTCATGGCTCAATCCTTATGGGAAAAAATGGACATTTCTCAGGAAATTAAAAAATACTAGTGCTATATAATCCAGAAATTATGCCCCAGATATATATCTCCCAAATTAAAAAGCCCTAGTTCGATAACTACATAAGCACACCTATGTTCATTGCAATACTCTTTACTATTGCCAAGATATAGATACAATCCAAGTGCTAAACAATAGATAAGTAGATAAAGAAGTTAGGGTTCATCAGTGAAGGTCATCTTGGCATGCACGATTTGGGTTCAATCCCTGTCATCTCCAAAAAAGGGTATTATATACCATTCAGTATAAGAAAAGTTAAAGCGAAATAAATTAAATCAATAGTTTTATAGACAAATTTATATATATATGTATATATATACATGTGTATATATATATATACATATATATATATATATATGCGTGTGCACATGATAGGGTCAAATGGAAATGTTACTGGTGCCCGCTAGAGCAAATCGATGAATAACGGGATGTCAAGTGATCAAGTAATGTGTGTGCCTATATAATTGCATATGTATACACATATATATTATTTATACATATGCACATATATATCACATAATTAAGTCTATATCACTACATAATCTCTTGCTGGGGAGCTAATATTTCCCAATTATAAGATGATCATTAGTATTAAAAACCAGAGGGGCAATGACACTTCAGATCAAAATTATAAACAGATGCAAAATCTTCACAAAGTGCCAGTAAATCTAGCAATGCATAAAAATTTAATGCATTGTGAACAAATATTGAAAGAGTTGGCCACCCGATGGGGTGACTGACTGGGAGCCTCGGAACGCTGCACCTACCAAGGAAAACTTTGAGAGACCGGGTCCTATGCAAAAGCAAGGGTTTTTATTAATATTCGAGTATACCCGGCTCATAGCATGACCACAAGCAGTCAGCGGCTAAGAGCCCCAAGCCATTCCAGGGAGGATCTTTTAAGTGATAATTCCCACTCTACAGAAAAGCCAGCGCATAACCATCCAATAAATTTAAAATATTACATCAAGGTCTGCGTGCAGGCAGCCAATCACTTTGTAACAAGTAATTTTCACCTACCAGTCAGGTCACACTCAATACTTCTTTCTATATTTGGTGAGGCTAGATACACGTGTGGTCAGGCAATTCAAGCCAGACAGCAGGTTCTGGGTGGGGGTCTGGGTCTCCCCAACCTCTAACAGGAATTTGTTCTGGGCCTTTTGTAGATAACAGGATGAAAAGGTTACTTCAAGATGAAAAAGGTCACTCAGGCCCTAAATTGGTAACTTTCCATGAGTAGGCCTGCCCTGTTTGCTGCCTTCTTTCAATATTATTTCTCCTTTGACTACAGTTTTTTAGTATTTGGCAATCAGTGAAACTCATCTATGGTGTACTATGAGCTATGTATTGGGTCTGACACCTGTTTAGGGCATCCAGATCCTGATACACTTGGAGTTTTCAAAGTGCTGAGTGCCTTTTGTATGTTAATGCCATGAATAGTTGCATGGGATCCCTAAGAGGATTCAGGATGGGGGATGGTCACCAGAACAACCTCTGAATACCACAGGATTAGAAACCTGAATCTTTAAACATATCCCCCTCTTCCTCTTCCTACCATCAAGAAGAAAAGTGGAATGGAGATTGAGTTCATCACCAATGGCAACTTTTTTAATCAATCATGCATATGTAATGAAGCCAACAGGGAAATCCCCAGACAAAAGAGGATGGAAAGCTTTTGGGTTGGTAAACAACACTAAGGTGCTCTGAATGGGATGAGACTTAAAAAGGCATGGCAGAGTCATAGGCTTCCACTCTCCCCTAGGTTTGTCTATGACTCTTTCCATTTGGTTGTTTTAAATTGAACCTTATGATAAACAAAAAGTAGTAAGTAAAGCACAATGCTGCATTTGGTACTCATTACAAAAAAATATGGAAAACTGAAAGAGTAGGAGTTGTGGGAATCTCGGACTTTCTAGTCATGTTGGAAAGTAGTATAGGGATCCTGGGCATGAAATATTTATGGCTGGTTTCTGAAGTAAGGGCAGTTTGTTCCATGGAGCTCCTTTTTTTTTTTTTTTTTGCTTTTTTGGGTCACACCCGGCAATGCTCAGGGGTTACTCCTGGCTCTGCACTCAGGAATTACTCCTGGCGGTGCTCGGGGGACCATATGGGATGCCGGGATCGAACCCGAGCCGGCTCAGGCTGGCCGCGTGTAAGGCAAACGCCCTACCCGCTGGGCTATCGCTCCAGCCACGCGTTCCATGGAGCTCTTAAACTTATGTCTAAAAAAGTTTGACGGCCCACATCAGATTGAACTAAAATGGGGTACCTAATTTCTATAATGAAAACAACTATCTATATACTTTGTGCCGTAAGTGTTGTAAAACAGTACAGATCATCTAAAAGAGAAAAAGCAAGATCTTATAAGTTAATGCAAAACCTAGAATTTTTATATTCAAACATAACATAATCAGCAAATTAGTTTTAGAATATACTTTTTCATTATGATAAAGGAAACCTATAATTTAACATCTAATAGTGAAAGACTAAGATACCCATGTACATTTACTGTAACAGATTAAGAGAAAATTAATGATGATACCAAGTGTTGACAAGAAAATAGCATAACTGGAACTTAATACATTTCATTGACCATAAAAATAATAGTTATTTTTGAAAATGGTTTAAGAGTTTATCATATATTTAAATATAAATGTATCATATTACACAGCAATCCCACCTCTAGGTATTTTACCTACCTAGAAAAGAAAAATAATGTTCTAATAAAACTTGTGGAGTCCTTTCGGTAACAGGAAAGTTTAAGAGAACTCTGGTAATTTAGCTTAAAATTGTCAATAGTTATCTTTAATCTCGATTATGATGTTGGTTATAGTCATCTTTTTCTCAAGATACAACAAAGTTTAGTTATTTTAATGTTAATTAAAAACTTAAAATATTAAAAAATGCATGTACAAAGTAGTATTTAAAATGATAATATTCAGGTATTCTCTCGAAACAACAAATTGATGAAGTTGTCAAAAACAGAAGCTGAGTATTTATAGAAAAATAATTATTTTAGACAATTTTAATGGCAATAGTAAACATGAAAAAATTTAAACAAATATTTTAAAAATTACATTCCTTATAGAGGCACTTCAATGATCTGAGTGCATGTGGGAGCACTGGGTTCAGTTCCTAGCACCACATGGTTCCCTGAACACTGCTGGGAGTGAACCCTGAGCACCTAATTAGAAATTACCATTGAACATGCAGGGTAGAGAAACAAAACAAAGAAAATTACATCCCCAGTACATAAATCTTTTATAGTAGTACCTATAGTTTTGTTGAAGCAAATTGGGAACAAGTGTAAGTAACATAAATATCTTTGAGGAGCATAATAGACTTGTGGCGTTCTTATCTCAGAGGTTAAATATTTAAAAAATATCTAAAAAGCAGTGATTCGAGGGAATGAAACAGAAATTTGTATGTTATATATTTACTCAAATTTCTAAAAATATTTATTAAAGTAGTAAAAATAGAAGTTTAAATATTAAATTATGTGGTAAAACTTATAATAAAAGCAATAGTCCCCAAACTCCTTAGTCTCGATAATAATTTTTAAAGTCTACATTTTCACTATATTTCTGTTCTTTAACTCTTATAAGGGTTCTTAGCATATTTCTAAATAGTATGATTTCACTGCTATGTTATCTATTTCATTTCTGGTAGTCAAGGATAGACGATTTATATTTTGTCCTTTCTCTTTTTATCTTAAGCAAAGAGAACTAGATAACAAAATACTGTTGATGAGGAGCCTTCACAAACTATAGAGAAATCTATTCTACAAAATTTTGGAGGCTGGGATATTCAACATCAAAGTATTAGGAGACCCCATATCAAGAGTGTACTTGTTTTTTTCAGTTCTCAAAAGGCACCTCACTATTATCAATTCTTCATGATGAAAAGGATGGGAATTCTGCAGGGTTTCATTCAAAATACCCATCATCCTACTAATGAAGGCTTCTTCCCATGGCCTAAGAACTCCTCAGAGACAGCATAGCCTAATATCATTTAGGGGGTAGGGAGTAAAGATTTATTTTCTGTAGTTTCAAACACTAACATTACTCTCCTGCTGTGTCATGAATAAACAGTAGAACCGACGTTTGTTTACTAAGTTAAGAGCTTTCTGCCTTTTCCCTTTATGGCTCCTCAACTTCTGCTTACATTAATTTCATGTCAGCTGTACCCTTGTTCAAAATTATTTGTGTGAATTTGTGGATACTTATTCTGCTAATAAAAATAATCTATTATCCGCATTTTGATATAGAAACTTAGGTAAAGGGAAGTTCCTTGAGTTGCCCTTTGTTATATTAGATTATTTTTTGGTCAATATAAAATTGAGTACACTATTACTGTTGTGTACCACCTACATGGCAGAGCCTGGCCCATGTTGTATTGGATATGCCAAAACCCAGCAACAATTATAGACCTCATTCCCATTGCCTGAAGGAATGGTTTGAGGCTCTTCATGTTCCTGAAGCCAGCAGATGCCCTTGGGCTACACTAGCTCGCTCTAGGACTTATGGAGATGTTACCAGTGCTCCCTCAAGCAAATCGATGAACAACGGGAAGACAAGTGATACAAGTGATAAAATTCAGACTCACGTCACATTTTTCCTGAGACAGTCTGTAATTAACTTGTATTCCTGTAGAAAAAATGCTTGGAAATAAAATAATGGGTACTAGATCTTTTTGTTTCTAGTTGTCTGACGCTTTTTAGGTTCCCTCAATAGTCTAACTCTGTAATGTATGCAGGTATGTACATACTTTTCTATAGATTTATATTTACGTGCACATGTGTCTTCGTGCATATTTTAATTTACATTATGTGTATATTTATTTATATATCTATAAAGTAAGCATAAACATAATTATGTTTATAATAAAATATATTTGTGCATTTGAACCTATGATAATATAAAAATCTATAAAATTCTGATTAACATCATAAATGCTAACTGCTCTCCACATAATTTTATGCCTTATAACAAACTTTCATTCTGTAATCTTGCTAACAGAAGTAGTTTTCTGTATTTGTATGTGTGGTGTTCTAAAAATTGAGAAACAGAAAAACATGTTTTAAATTGTTAATAATAGCTTAATTATTCTTTGTAGAGACAGACAGTGTTTTACAGACCCAATATAGCCATCTATCACCACTTAAGGAGAGTACTGCTAGCGATAAATACAGTAGCCTGAGTCTATATCCTCCTTACCGGTGAATTTTAGTAAATCTTCAAATTTCCTCTCACTATAGATAGTACTGATTTCCTGCCCTGTCTTCTCACCCTTGCTGTTTTGGAGACTTCACTTGATTCCTGCTGTTTTGACCTAGGAGTGTGTTTAAATGTTTTCCTTACTTTCCTGTTGCTCTTGAATCCTTCATGTTGTTTTAGCTCATATTTTGCTAATCGTATACTCAAAAAGTAGCTTTAATCTTTCTTAATGTTGGGGGAAATATTCTGTTTTATGACAGTTATTTTTGGATATTTATGACAAAATTTGCTTAAGAGAAAGCTCCATAATAGTAAGGATCAAGACTTTGTTATTTTCATTTATTTATTTACATATTTAACATGTATTTGAATTTATTTTGCAGTGTTTGACTTGAACCCAGTTATCATACATGTTGCAATGCATGCCTTTACCATTCGTAGGTCTCAAGATGTTTGTTTTCTTAATATTTAGCTTCAGATATTAGTGTGTCTATGTGGAATTATATTTCTATTCATTGTATAAATGTGTTATTGAACATTTTCAATCTGAAATCTCAGCATTTGACAATTCTATGATTTCGTCAACTATTATTTCATGCATAATTTCTGTTCTTCCATATTGCTGGCTTTTCTCAGAGATATCATATCAGAAATTCTGATTTGATCATTTATATCTAAGTGATTGACTCAGATTAAATGTGAGGACATTTTTATTTTACATTCCTCAAATTTTTATGCTAAAACTTCTATGAATTTTTGAATTTTGACAAACTTCAAAAAAATACTCAATACACCACCAGGAGTAATTCCTGAGCGAAGAGTCAGGAGTAACCCCTGAGCATCGCTGGGTGTGACTCAAAAAGCAAAAAAAAAAAAAAAAAATACTCAATAGCTCTAATTATTTGCTTAAAAATCATTCTGTTCTGGACCTTATTTTTTAAAACGCTACTTTTAGACTCTCCAGTTATTAATTTGTGACATTATTGCGCAAAAATTGTTTTCAGAGAGAGAACCCTAATAAACCAATCAGAATTGCAAAGGGGGCAAAGCAATAAAAACTCTAAAAATTCAGAGGATCATAAGAGGTTAGTCTGACCATCTTTACGCAGTTAAATAAGAGAACTTGGAAAAATGGGTAAAAAAAATTGCCTTCATTTTGAAGTCACTCATTCTTTTTTGGTTTCCCATCCAATGACTAAGCAGGTCCAACCCTGCTTAGCTTCCAAGATCAGACGAGATAAGGACAATTCAAGATGGTATGGATATAGACCCTCTTTGAGAAAAGGAGGAAGACAAGGGCAACTTTGCTCCATTTTCCTGGTTTAACTTGAAAATGTCTACCACTGGCAGTGGCTAGAGGAACCCAGAAGCTGTTCTCCCCCCTCTCTGCTTGGCTGTATCTTTCCGTCCTCAGTCTCCGTTTTACCTATCCGTTCTCGGTTCAGTCTTGTAGCTCTGCTCTGCTGATGGATTTATTTCTAGACTGCAGTTTCTTGTGTAAATTCCAGGTTTAAAGTTTTGTCTTTATGAGCTGTCTTCTCATCTATTGCTCATTGCAAGTATATATACAAATTTTATCAATATTAGAGTATATATCCTCCACTTTTGGACATCTCTAAACCAAAACGTGCCTTCCTACTGAATACTTAGGCGCGATTAAACATGCAATTACACTAAAAATCAAAGTGAACTCATATGCTCTATCTAGTATCTTGAGTCATATTCTCTGAGGAATAGGAGTTTATTTTCAAGACCCAGTTTCAAGCCATTTTCACTTTTTATTTCCCGATTTTCTCTTATCATTGTTATAATTATTCCCCAAATTCTTTGCTTTCTTTGCTTTAAAAGAAATGCCTTTAAGTCTCCCCCATAGAATTCATCAACTATTTCCATTTTGTCTTGCTTTTTAGCTTACAGTATTTATATATTGGTACTATTTGCATGAGGTAAATCAAGCAGCCGTGTATTTTTTCTGAATAAAAAGTATGTTTTGGATTGAAAAGGAGAAAATGGGTGAAACAATGCAAGTAAGCTGTGCAATTACATGACCCCTGCTCATTTGATGTCTAAAGTAGACAAAAGTATTCATTTTGTGGCTTTTTATTTTCTGAAAAGGTATTAGGTCTTTGCCTCCAAGGTGTAACATCAGAATAAGGAAACATTCTCTTTTGGCTTAAATCTGACCTCTGCATCCAGTGCCTGTTAAATAGGTTGCCAGATAATATTGTTCTCTCTTAAATTCTCCCTGGAGTCTGTAGTAAACTTTCTGAGGGAAAAGGCAAATGAAGCCAACTTTCCTTGTGAAAAACTACAAGAATTATATGAGTAGCATTTTTGACATTTCCCCAGAAATTTATTGACTGTTGATGTAGACACATTTTTCTGCCTTTACTTAAATGTTTAATTGTTATTATTCCTTCTTCATTTGGACTAAAATGACTTTAGCAAGATGTTGTTAAAACAGAAAAAGGAAATTTATCTTCAACAGTACTAATTCTAATATAGCTTTTGATTTTTTTCTTTATAAATGAGTAATCAAAGTAACTAGTAATGGTAAGTGATTCCATCAGTTTTCATGTGATATTAACAAATAATAGGTCATAAAATGACAGAACATTTATCTGCCATTGAGTAGCAATATTTCAGTGCTATGGTTACATTATAAGCAAACTAAAATAAGCAAATCTTCATGCCAGGGTCTTAGTTAATGTCATTTTGCTTGGCTGAGAAAATCCAAAACATCTCCGAGAAGACATATTTTAAGAGAGCATTAGGACATGCATATTTTTAGGATGCTAATAGAGTCTATCAGCCCCTTTTATTTTAGCTGCCAGAAATTATGATTCATAGTTCTTGATAGCATAGAACAGAAAACATTGTAAAGTAAAAGAAATTCTAACAGATTGCTCAGGAATAATTTCTAAGTGTCAGTTAATCAAGCATTTCTATTTCATCCCTTCAGGAAAATGCACACTTCTGTTTTGAAAAATGAATCTCAAAAAATCTTTCTTTTTTAGGTTTTTAGTAATTCCAAATTATTGATGAATTCTTAGTGGTATTAAAAAAACAGAACGATGAATATATATCATTATAATGATCTACAATAAAAAATAACAAAGCTAAAAAGTGGCCTTAAAGAATGTTTTAAAGGAACAAAGGATGTGTGTGTATGTGTTTATAAGTGTGTGTTTAAAGATTCTCGAGATTGCATTACTATTACTATTATTATACTTTATTTTGCTATTGTTCTTGTGCAAAAACCAATTAATGAAGCATTTTTAATAAAGCAAAAAAGTACTTTTTAGAATTTAAAATTTCAAAATATGTGCCAATATAATGAATGGATTGTATTATCAAGCCTTTAGGATAGTTTAGAATTAGAACTTGAGAAGAATTGCTGTCATTGTATCTAAAAGTTAAAAGTATTTTTTTTATTGAATATCAATGTTTAAAAAAATCCTGTTATACATGCTTGTTTTTGGTTGTAATAATAGAGTCTCCAATTTACTGATTCTTTATGAATACTGACATTACTTGTGACAATTTGCCCTCAACTTTCATGGTCTGAACTAATATTACCTATTCAGCTAGAGCTTTCAGCTTTCATATTACAGCACATTTGGTAATGTGCAGGAAAGATGAGCGGACAGTATTGTTAGTGAGAACCCTGAAGTGTGATGGGTATATAGCGTTTGATGAGCTTTTACACAACATAACTGTTTTGAGGAAATTTCTAGGTGTGAGGAAGCATCTTGCTTACAAAAAAAAAATCCTCTTATCCAACTGATCAGTCAGTATTAAAAACCGCCTGTGTGGGATCTTGCAGATTGAAGTATGCAAAGCATTTGTGTTTTAATTAAAATTTTAGGCGAAAAACTCATTCACATGAATTAATAGCAAGATTTTTAGCAGGTTGCATAAATGGTGACAAAATTTACATCTTTGTATTCAAGAAGAGTATGGAGTTACTTGGTGAAGATCACTACATATGTTAAATCTTTTCAACATGTGCTATAAATATTAAAGATCTGTAACTATTAAATAACGTGAGCAAATGACTCATGAGTAATTACAAATACCTGTTCTGCTTCTATTTATCACTTATTTTCTAAAAAAGTAGGAATGAAAATGAAAAGCAAACATAACATAAAAGAGTATAACTTCCTGTTAAATGATGCTTTATTATATAATGGGATATTAGAGTCTAATTCAATGTAGGACTAAACCAACATTTAAATAAGTTGAGAATTCCCGAGGCATAGTGCTTTAAAATTATTTGAGTACATGCTACTCACATGTCTTATTAAAGACTTTTTGATTAACATGAATTCCACAATTTAGTCAAAGTAAGTAAATAGAATAAGAAAATTGTTCAAATTTAAACAAAAAACACATATATCACTAAAAACGAAGTGTATGAAATTGGGTTATTTTAGGTTTTTATTATTTATCATTAGTGATTCTCTGCTCATTTTGGGCAAGAGGAGAGTCCCCATGTGCCCCCGTCTGTTTACTTACTTACCTTTAGTTTTTTGTTTGTTTGTCCTTAAGTAAAAAGAATATATTCATTTAAAACATCATCATAGGGGATAATTGCTTTCTCATTCTTTGGTTACTCATATGGCCACTACGGAGTACTACGCCTTACACCACTTACTATTAGAACATAGCACATACCATAGAATATGGATGGGCTCATTGTAGTCCTAGGATGTTCTCTAAGGAGTCTCAGAGCTATTGGTTTCCCTGTGGCTAGCTTACCTCTAATGGTTTTCACATTTTAATATCCAAATGATGTAATGTCTGAAAAAAAGGATTCCATTGGTTAGAAAAAGGTAGAAAACTTTCAGGATTTTCAGTCTTAATTTCCTAGGTAAAGAAATGAGACACATAAGTTTAAATGAGCTGGAGAAGGGTACTGAAATGGTGACAGGCTTCACACTTCGAGGCATGTAAAGCCAAAGGAATACTGGCAAACTCTTCAATAAGAATAAAATTCCTATTGAATTTCATGTGTTGGGCTCTAAGAAGCTAGTATTGGGGCCTGGCACTTTCCACCTTAAGGCCCTGGGGACCGGGTTCAGAGCTGGGCCCTGTTCTCAGGGCAGTGGAGCTTCCTGATGCTCAAGAGTTTATACCCACATGAAAGACATCTGTGCTTATCCAGTGGGAGACTGGCAGGCAAATGATTTACATCTTAGGTGAGGCAGGATGTGCCTGGTCTCCAATCACAGGAATATGTAGATCAATGATTGCTACCTTGCAAATGTTACCTTGCAAATGCTAAATCTGTGATTGTTATTTGTTGCAATGGCCCAGGAACTTGCAAATGCCTGGTGATTTATGTACTTGTACCCCCTCCACCCAAATATTGTGTAAAAGGCTTACACTGTGTTCAGTAAAACAGGTACTGCTATTCAGAACTCCCCACTGCGTTGGTGTCTTCCTTTCTTTCCTTTCTTTCCTTTCTTAGCAGCGGCAAGGCAGAGTTTGTCCCAAGTGTATCCCTATCCTTTTTCTGCAGGGATGAAGTCCGACAAGATCTAGATCTTCTTCATTCATACTGGACGGGGTGGGAGGCACTGCTGGCCAGGGCCCCAACACTCATGCTTTAATGATTTGCAAAAAATACTCCTTTTTCACTATCCTGATTGATGCTTAACAGATATTTAAGACATTCTCCAGAATTCAGTGTGAGTGGTAATATCAGGAAGAGATTGCAGGCCTTTCAAGCTCACTGTACTTATTTAGGATCATCCCCAGTAATCTAGGGTATTCTATATTCACAAGTCTTTCTGGAGCAGGAGCAAGTTATACTATTTAAAGATGACAAGGGTCTGGTCACTATTGATATTTGATACCTTATTAAATAGAGAAAAAGGATTTTTAAAAGACAATAAACTAGTGGGTATTTACTGCTTGGCTTTACTTCATGCCTTAGTTTAGTGCTTCTGGGGAGATTTTTCTGATACATATTTTTCTTTTGGGTTATTTGCATTCATTTTTATAAGAAAAATAGTGACAGCAAACACATAACAACACAATATCTCACAGCGGCAATGCTGTTGTTTAATATTTAGTTGAGATAATTACTTCCTAATACAGTATGTTTAAGGTGTATAGCTTCACCAGAGAGGCAGTGCAGCGGACCGGGCATCTGCCTTACACATGGTTGATCAGGTTTGATTACCAACATCACATATGGTCCCCAAGCACCACGAGGGGCTCTCTGAGCTAGGAGCCAGGAGTAAGCTTTTAGTAAAGATGAGTGTGGCCCCCAAACAAAAACAAACACCACAAAATAAGTAGTATTTATTTATTTGAAAAATGGTTCACATTTTTCAAATATGTTATCATAACACAGCAACTACTAAAGTTTTAATAAAAATACTTTTATACAACGGAATTCTAAGACTATCATGGGAGATGCCATGTGAAGCATGGCATATGGCTTGGAAGGGGTGACCAGTTTGTTTATTATCATTTTATTGTTACTGAGTTTTTGACCAGCTTTAAAAATATGACTCCATTTCTAAAACCAGGTCATTAGGGCTCTATCTGTGGCCGATAGCCTTGAGATTATTATTTTTGAATAATTTTGCAGTTGAATTCAAATCCAAAAGAGAAAGAAGTTTCTTGTTCAGTTTTCTAAAAGCCCAATTTTTCATACCAGTTGAACATTGCAAAAATGGAAAGGGTTTTCAAATAACTAGACAATACCAGTACTCAAACTGCTTTTCACGTTGAATGCATATTTTTGAAAGCACATCTTGGGAGAAATGTCCCTATATGAGTTCCTTTTGAAGGTGGTACTTTGCTTTTTTTTTTTTTTTTGTCACAGTACCATTGGTTTGGGTCTGTCTTACTGAAGACCATTCTTCACCAGTCTGTGGCTCAAATTCAACTCCTATGAGCGATTCCTAGTACTGATCTTTTCTACTTCCCTATGATGAATAAATAACCTACTCATGTCAACTCTATCTTTAGAAGAGCTTGGAATGCATCCGTATCTATCACCTTTGCCATTTCTGATACTAATCCATTATCATATTTTCCCATCCTGCTATTTCCAATGTGATAAATTCCTAAAAGTTCTTTCTGTTTATCGTTTTCTCATAAATCTATTTTGTACATGGCAGTCACAATGATTGAATCATAGTCTGACCCAATCTTCATTTTTTCTAGCATGACATCTCTCACCATTTAACCATTCAGATTGGCTTTGAATTCTTTGATGGCCCATACTTAGTTCCTTGGCTCAATGAGTTTATTACTGCTCTTTGGCACACTTGCACCTCTCTTTCAGAGAAAAAGATCTACTTCTGTCACCTTGGCTCCTCCAAAGCTCCTTTTGGCTATTATTTTTCTGTTTTTTTACTGGCCATTGAATTCAAACAAATTTTATTTTTTCTATTATTTTGTATTTAATATTGAATATGCATCATATTTCATGATCCTGAGTCTGATGTAACAAATAATAAAAAAATATTTTTGGTCTATTATATTAAGGCACAGTTTTATTCTTGGCACTGTGTTAAGTATCTATATTTAAATGGAATGCTGCTACTATGGAAGAAAAAATGTCTAAGGAACATTGGCAGGAGAAGAAAGATGGGCCCACTTTTCAATGAAATCTTGTTATCTTTGTAAAGTTATGTTAAAACTTTAAGTCAACAAAGTTTCAAAGTGTGAAAATAATTGACATGCTTGACAATGTAGTTTTGTTTATTCAATGAAATCAACCGATAATGTGAAAATCCTTGGGGAAATAATTATGACCCAGACCGATCCTCAGCAACTCTGTTTCAGAAGCCTGATTTCAATTGCATCCCAAGTGAATCCCCTTTTCAAGACCTATTTGGTGAGATTGCCATAGGGTCCAAAATAGAATTCAGAGACAGCCTTGTAAGTACATTCACTTTCTCCACAGTCCTACCTGCACATCTAAATTATCAACAAAAGTATACTTGAGGAGCTTAGTATAAAAGGAGTGCAATGACTCAAAAGTAAATCTGTTTAAGTTAATACAGCAAATTCTAGAATAGAAATAGGAGGCCCAAAGTTTTGGCTAGGCATTTGCCTCTTGTGACAGAGATAGCTGTCACAACCACTACATGCCTCTGTGACTTTTCCTTTGCCACATGACTGACCAACTCACTTTTGAATGCACACTCATTTGTTTTTATATTTTCAATCTTTTGTTAGAGTCAACTAATGCACGATCCAATGTTGCTGTTTGGGCTATTTTTAAAGGCTGCTTGTTTGTGCTTTTGTGGTACATTTAATACTAACATTAAAATCTTCAAAATAAAGTATGAGGTTCAAATGTCAAAAGTACTATGCTTAAGGGCTGGGGAGGTTATTCACAGCTAGAGTATATGCTTTCCAAGTACAAAGCCTTAAATTCAAACTCCAGCACCACATGGCCCCTCACTTATCAGGTGAGCATTGGTGTAGTCATCAACTGGACTACACCAATCACCCCACTGAATCCCACGGCACCTTATCTCTTGGCCTAAATAAGAAACCATAGGTCTGCACTTCTGCACTGAGAAATGATGAGAGTGATTCCCAGCTCCTACATATTGCTTAGGAGTCGCTCACCTCTATACCCTCCACAAACAAAAATAGTCCATTATGATTAAGAACACTGCATGAAGTAGGTAAATGGCATCAAGAGATACAAGACTTCTGCTATAAAATAATTAATCTCTAATATTTATTATATAGCATGGTCACCATTGTTAACAATACAGCACTGACTATACTATAGTATAGTTGCTAAGAGGACTGATCTTAAAATTTCTTCACACAGGTAATTGTAATTTGAAATTATGCAGGGTTTGAGTTGTGATAACTTCCCACTATATTTAAATATGAAATTATATTGCATACCTCAAACTTATGTTGAATTATATGTGAATTATACTTTATTATGTAGAAAACTAAGCAAAATCAGTCACATTTGTTGACTAGCTGGTTAACATTGCATTCATTTCAGACAAACATAAAAGGATGGCATGAAAGAAATGCTACTGAAAAATCAGATGAAAGTGCGAGAGGGTACATTTTAAATATGAGATAGTTATACAAATGGTTCTCTCTAGTTCCATTGATTTGTTCAATTTGATGCTGTTTGTTTGGTCCTTTGTTAGTCTAGATTCTTTGTAAAGCACCTCACATATGCTACAAGTTTGTTAAAGTGCATAGTTCTTTTACAGAAAACCACCCTAATTTAAATACTTGATTTGACTTTTGTATGAAAAAGTATTAATTGTCTAATTTTTTAAATTTACAACTTTATGTTTGATTTTAGCCCACGTTAAAGCTAAGACATCATTTAGCTGACATCTCCACTTGCTTTCTTGTGATGGCTGGACAGAGACTCTGTTATGACTCCATTTTATGTACTAGTCTTGAAATTATTTGTGGAAACTTTTATACAGTGAGGGTGGGGAAAATAACCCTCAATGTTTTTTGTTCAGCATGTGCTATTCAGAGAACACTTGTATGTTATTTTGTAGAGGCTGAAGTGCTATAGGATCCTGAAAAATTATTATTGGTAGGGGATTCCTGGGCCTATTAGCATAAATTGCATGTCTGAAATGCATGTGAGTTTGAGAACATGATTGAAAAAGAAACAGAAATAGATCAATTAGGAAAGATCTCTTTATTAACAGAATCAAAAATGCTGTTTTTGCTCTTTTACTGGATACCAAAAAGTTGATGAGAAAAAATTAAAATGGTGTATATGCTGCCTGAGCCCATGTGCTGTTTGAGCCCACATGGCAGAGCGCATGTGGTACTGAGCACATGTGTCTTCTGCAGCTCCACCTTGAGATGTGTGCTTGTATACTGTCATACCTAATCCTGGTAAGCATGTACTGGGGCTCCCTCACTTTTCAAGGAGACTGTGTTCTCTCTTGAGTCTGTCTCTCTCTCTAAATATGAAATTATATTGCATACCTGAAATTTGTATTGGATTATATGCAAATTCAATAACTCTCTCTCTCTCTCTCTCTCTCTCTCTCTCTCTCTCCTTCCTCAAAACCTCCAAAATGAAATCTGTTTTTACTTCAAAAAATAGAAGTAAAACAAAAGGTAGACTAAATTGAAATTAAAGTTTATACTTCAATTCTAGGACATTCTCACTTGCAAAATGTTTAAAAAATTTAAATTGGATCAGATAGCTCTTTTTCAAATGTTGAAAAAGCCACAGCCTTAGAAGTAATACTGAAGTAATTCCAGGATATCAGAGAGTAAAGAAGATCATTAGGTAGTTTATACTAGTACTCTTCGATTTTGGTAGCATGTATTTGTCATGTAGTAGTAAATTTATATCAGTCATGGGTGATAAGAGGCTTTGTAACATTACACAGAATAAGAATATGAATATGGTTATCTTTCTACTTCAGTTGTTCTGAATATCATGTAATCAATGTTCTTATATATGATAATGAAATCTTGTATTTTATTAAATATATAAAATTACATATAATGAGATGTGGTAGAATACAAAATCCCCTCATTTAATTTCTGTAAAATATGGAGAAAATCACAATTGACAATATTGGTTGGCCATGGATATAGTTTGGAAGATTGTTATATCTAAGGAACTGAGGATAAGGGAAACATCAACCTTCTATGGAACAGGTTCATTATCTATTATTATTGCTTAGATTTACTACAGCATTATGTGCAATACAACTGGTAACCTCGGATGGGCTTTATGCTAGATTAGAAACCACATATAGGAGTAGATCTAAAGCTATTTAACATTATCCAAAGCTTATGATTTTTTTGTAAAATTTGGCCAATATAGTTATGGCCTAAATATTGTTAACAGAGGGCCACTGTCAGATTCTGAAAGTGTCTCATAAACAAATATTACATTTTATACTGGCACAGTTTGTTTGTTTGTACATTATTTATGCTTAACTCTGACAAGTGATAGAAACAAAGTGGATTCTGCACCTTTAAAAACATGTTGCCCAGTTAACAAGAACATTTTTGGTAGTTTATATGCCAGAGCTAATCTGAGTTTCCATACCTTGTACACATCCCACTGAAGACTTAGCCTATCTTTAATTTCATCAGGTGTCGAAAACGTAACACCAGCTCAGACTAGAGCCTCTTATAATATTACACATAAAATTATGTGTATGTATTTGGGAACTGTGACCTATACCACTTTTAAAAAAAATTTAAAAACATATTTATGAAATGATTGAATTTTTATCCTTAGAGTTTCAACAGTCAGCTTTAACATTAACTAATGAACTTGTAACAAACACTGCTATACCGCCCACAGTCTGTACAACGGACTCTGGATATGGCATAGATTTAAAAAAGAGAGAGAGAAAGAGAGAGAATGTGGGTGGGAGGGAATAAACTTGAATAAAAATTTTGCATAACATCATTTTTCTGGCTCAAACTCCATCTGTTTACCAAAATCTCACTAATTTTTTTCTTCTGGAATCTCATTTTATAGTAAGCATAACAAATCTTTACTTTTATGATTTTATTCAATAATAGAGTCTATGATAATTTTGATATCCACCCATATTTGTACTGAATTTTAAGGGCATATCATCTATTATAAAATTATTGATAATGGTATCAAACCCCAAACTGCTTAAAAATAATTTCCTCTTACTAAAAACTAACAAAAGTACAGTTAATAAGCATATGTAAGAATATATATTTATCACTGAAATCCATTACTAATCATCAGTTTTGAAAGGGAACTGTAAACTATGCTGATGTCTGGGAAACACCTTACATGGGTCTATACTCTAATAGTTTGTAATTTTCCCTAGATAATTCCAACAGTTCTGGATCTTTTTCTGTCTTGAGGCAGGTGCCTATGAAAAAGACGAGAAACAAGAAAATATCTTCTTACCTATCATTTGACCTTATAGAATTTAGTCCCAATGATTAAGTTTAGGGGCTGGAAAGATAGTAAGGTTGGTAGGGAGTTGCCTTGCACATACTTGACCCACGTTTGATCTCTGGCAAGTTGCATGGTTCACCAAGCATCAACAGGTGTAAACATTGAGTGCAGAGGTAAGAATAAACCCAGAGGACCACTGTGTATGGTGGTCCTAAAACAACAACAACAAAATATTAAATTTAAAGTGTTTTCTCCTTAATAGTCAGTTTCTGGGGTTGGGGGCGAAAAGATATTTTTGAAGAAATGTTGATAGTGTCTTCCACCCTCATAACATGCTCTGCATATATCATCTCTCATTTCCTTTCCTCTAGAGCTAATTCCTAACTCCTACCACTGTTAACCCCCATCCAGGAATGAGCTTATGTCTTCACCATTCTGAGTGGGCTTTAGCATCCTTGCATATGTTCAATTCTTTAAAATCTGTTAAAATTCATTAAAAGACCAGGAGACATAAAAATGATGCCAGACATGAACGTGGTAAGTGGAGGAGGTTATTTCCCTAAGAGATTGGAGGTATTTGAGACCAAATTATGTATATGAATATGCATGCATTTTTGCATAGAGTACATGTATGTTTAAGAATATGCATTTATGCTATGTTGCTATGTTGCAGTATAGGAGTATGAGAAAGGAAAATGTGGTAATGTTTCTTTCACTTTACTGTGTGCTGCTCAAAATTAGAAATTTGTTTTGTTTTGTTTGGGAGACCATACCCAGCTTTGATCAAGAGGTGATCCTGGCTGTGCACTCAAGAATTACTCAGCTGTGCTGGGAGATTCCATGGGGTACAGGGGATCAAACTCAGGCCAGCTGCATGCAAGGTGAGTGCCCTACCCTCTGTACTATCTCTCCAGTCCCTATAAGAATTAGGAATCTTGATTTGTTTTGTAGCCTGGGTCCTGAACAGTGTCTAGCACATTGTTGTTTAGTAAATGTTGATGAAATAAGTGAATATTGAATGGGAAAGAAGAGAAAAAAAAGAGCAAAAGAACGAAAACACACTAAAGGTAGAAATCAGTGTGACAGGACAGAGATTAAATTACTCAGATATTTTCAGCTGTAATAGTAACTCCTTTGTGTAGCCAACTGACATGCTTAGTAGAGTCATAAAAGCTAAACAGGAAAGTGTTCAGCAGAGACTGGCTCTAGGGACTGTATACATAATGATGGTATCTAGAAGACCCTTGACTTAGGTTTCTTCTGTCTCCAAAGGAATCTCCTCTCTCATCCATGGGAACAGAGAGAGAAGTTTCAGTAATGGTCAGAGACAAGAAATCATATCTGAGATAGCTAGCATCCATGGTTGTAGAAATAGCTTTTAATTGTCTCTCACACCCAACTGACTTGGATGTTGTACTTCTACATCTCTTGATGTCTGCTTTCTAGATTGCTTAGAGCAACTGCAAAGTGCAGATTGGGAATTATTGGTTTGTCAGAAAAAAAAAACAAACACTATCTCTTTAGTGACCTTTAAAAAAAAGGCTAGATTTCAAGGGGGTACTTAGATTTCTGCTTCTAGAAATCAATCAGCATTCCAGTACTGTGCTGGATGCCACACAGGACAAGGAAAATGGTGCTTCAATTAATTTTCCCTTTAGCCATCTAACTTCTTATTTTTCTACCCCCCCAATCCATTCCCTCACAATAATTTCAGCTGGCTAGATAAATATGTAGTGAATATACAGTTGAAAACATAGTTGAATATATCATTGATAATATGTTTAAGGAATGTTAAGCCAAGATGTGGAAATAACCATGTGTCCAGAACAGGTGACTGGATTTTTAAAATGTGGTAGATATTCAAGACAGAATACTAGCTGGTTATAAGAAAAGGTGAAGTCATACAGTCTATTACCATGTAGAACTAGAGGGCATGATTGTGAGTGAATTCAGTTAGAAGAAGGACATATACAGAACAATCGCTTTCATTTGAGAAACACAGTAAGGGAGCTACCGAAAATGTTACTGGAGTGTTGGTTTACAGAACTGAGCATACTGTGGATAGATTCTAAGCATTTTTGGAACATTGGTAAAGGGAAACTAGCCCTGGGTGGTTGCAGGAAACTATCGCTGACACTATTGTAAGTCACAACAATTAATAAGAGTGGTGGGGAGAACAGAGAAAATAAGATTAATTGTAAGGCTCTAAACTTACCCAAATATTATTTTTATATGTTATTATCTTAATTTAAGATTTTTATATATTTTTAGTTTTATATATTAGCATATATTTTTCTTTTGAAATTAATTTGAATATTTTGAGTATGGACATACACCCATAGTATATATTTTTTTTAAATCCCAGATCATTGTCAAATAATCATTTTTGAAAATGTCTGAATATTTTCCTTCCATAAAGTCATCATCATTCTGTGCTAATAGTAAGATTTTTTTCCCTCCATTATGACCTGTGTTGGTTAACTTAGATCTGTGCATCTAGTTCACTTTCTGATGGAGTGAATAACTGCATGATCTTTCCTTTACTTTCTCTACGACCTCTGTTGACAATTGACAACAGTGGTGAAAAGCGAATGTGCAAGGAGAGTGATCAGAATTCTTGCTCTACCAGCTCTCTCGCTGGTGATTGGTGGTTGGTTGTCTGTGACTCCATAGCAAGGTTATAACCTCTACAAGTGAATAGTCCTGGGATTTTGTCCATCCTTAGACTTTGGAACTTCCTTTTTTTTACCCTCCAGGCTTGGGAGGATGATGTATAAACTTAGCTATTGCTGTCTGACACATGTAATCCCTATTCCTGAGTAGTTTTCCTGACTGTGTCCTTATTAAAGGCCATTTATTAAACTCTTCAATTTCCAAGTTTTAGAGTGCACTTTTCTTGGACTGTTATCCGGACTGGTAACATTCCTCCAGGTGTGTACTGAATAATCAAGCTGTAGATTGGCATTCCCCCTTATGTTTGGAAGAAATTTGTTTCTAGTCCTTGGTCTTAACTGTTTCTATTATAGCCAAAAATACAATTAAATGTCTAGTCCTTCTTCAACTTGCACAACTGTTCAAATATCAACAGATGGGTCAGGATGTAGTCGTTCAGTCAAGCCTTCCATGTGAAGGCCCTAGGCTAGATCACCGCAAAACACACACACACACACACACACACACACTCACATGCATGCACCCGCAACCCAAATTATAAGTAAATATAAATAAATAATTATTAATGGACGGCAGAATATGAAGACTCTCAGAGACTGCATTCTCAGATCTGTCTTGATCTGAGGCTTCATGGTATTGTAGGAAAATGGATTGAGATCTGCAATGTACAGACTCTTTGTTGGAAACAGATGTTGTGTCTGTTCTGCTGTGTTGCTCTGAGACTGCAAAAGGATCTGAACCTTACAAGGGAAACATTTTACTTGATCAAGTGAAATAGTTTTTTAAAGAAATTTATTTAGCAGCACAAAGTAATAATTTTATTTTTTTTAGTGGTCTGAGGGATTAAAGTCAGTTCCACATAAAAATGCAGCATGCTTTTTACCACTATATTCTACTTCTGACCTGATTTTGGTGTTCTTACCCTTTAAAATTTGAATATACCTATTAATGGCTTTCCAAATATTCTTTTAAATAGGGCTGCATGCTCTCATATGTGCAGGGTAAAGAAAAAAGCAGTTTAGTTTTCATTTTTGTCTGTGAAGACTAAATTGGCTATCAATCTTTAAATACAGAAAAATAGAATAAAGCAATTAGTTTCAAATTCAGCATATCTTTCCAATGGAAATGATATGTATTACATTCTGACATTACATCTTCCTTTTGTTGGAATATTTAGAGAAGACATGGGAATAACTGTTGCTTTTTAATCTGTTGTAAGATATATATAACACATCAACAGATGAAAAAATAAGTAGAGATAATTTTATAAGTCTCCAATCTTCAAATAAGTGACATGTTTAAGTCAATCAGTTTAAGAGGTTACTGGCCCACTGATGAAACCATTTGAAGAAAATGTGCTGTTTGATGTTACAGAAGTCAAAAGCTGAATAAATATGTCATCTGTTTTTCATTTTAATTTACTATTTCAGAAGTATTTACTGTGTATTAAAAAATCTTTTTACCCTTTCAAATCTTTTGGACAACCTGGAAAAGTTCAGAACAGTTTACCATGTATCTATAAAAGCACATTCTCAGCTGAGTTATCTTGTTCATATGTAATATTAATAACATTATATATGAACTTTATAAGTCTTGTAAGAAAAGCTGTCATTTACCATTAGTAAGCTACTGATTTTTTAAAATAGAATCTGCCCAAGAAAAGATAAAGCAATTCTCATTCAAAACAAAGATCAGTTAAAATCCCTGAAACCTCAAAACAAATCTAAAGAAAATGAAAAATAACTTTACATTTTGAATCTTAGAAGTATTTCTAAGTGTGGACAAAACTATTTAGAAGTATGTTACCTTTACAAACCTAAAAATATTTCTAAAGATAAATCTGTTGCAAAATGAGATTATCTCATAATATTGTCTGTGAGAAAATGCTTTTAATTCAGTTCTTTAGCCTAACCCCCACCCTTCCCTTGAAGTTAAGGGAAGTTCCATTTTACTGCATTTTTTCCACTGGTCCCTTGCCCATGGAGTTGTGTTTAAAAAATTCCCTCTCTTCCCTTAGACCTCGTCTCCCTCCATTGCTCTGTATTCTCTCATCCCAGGCAATTTCCTTGAGGCTAGACCCATCCCATCCATTGACAAAGCTAATTTTCTCTTATTTTGCTACTAAACTTTATGCTATGCCATAAATGGGCTTCTTGTGGTCCCTCTATATCTATATGACATAGTTCAAAACATCCTAACTAGCACTTCTCCTAATTCACTCACTGATTTCTATCCAGAAGCAGGGAAGAAAGGAAACATCAATATCTTCCTTCAGAGCAATTGTCTTCTCCTGGGTTTGATGAAAGCAATAGGGAGAAATCAATGAAAAAATGCACTAATCCTGGAGTTAGCTTCTAGTGAGTGTTTTTGTACTGTCATGATCAGGCAGCAGACATGGAGAGTGGTGAGGAAATGCGACAGGGGTGCTGAAAGTCCCTAAATGGAATTCTGTAATTTTTAGAGAAGGAATAGTTGTGCATTCAGGAGACCTGATTGCATAGACTTAATTAACAGTTCAAAGTATTGAAGGGAGTTATCATGGTAGGATGCATGTTTCTTGTTCTTTAATGAGTAAATGACCCATTCGAGTGCATGAGCACATATCAGAAGCACATGGAGATGAAGAAGCTTATGGTGGTGGGAAATCTGATCAAAGTTTTTCAAAACTGACTCCAAGTATTTGATGAAGAAGATTAACATGGAGACAATTTACCAAACAAATACGGCATAAAGAGCCAAGAGACCTTCTAAAGGACTTTAAGACTCCAGCTTGCCCACATAAAGAATATCATTAAACAACAAGAAAACAAAGACAAGAATAAATATCTAGAGTGCTCAGTCCATAGTGAAATTGAACTGCTGATTGATGATTTCTTGTTCTAGTTTTAATATAGACACCAGAAGATGTTTTCAGCTTTTAAAAGCAAACAAAGCTATGTGTTTGACCTGAGTTCTGTGCAACTCTCTTAAGTGTTCTAAAAGATGTCTGGATCAGAATTGGTTAATTAGCGCTTTGTGTTGCACTGTGTTACATATGACCTAACCAGAGATAAAAAGGTTTAAAGGTCTCTTGTAACCCTGCAATGCCATTTGTAACACAAAAATAACCCCCTTTCATTACTAGCATGCCACTGTAGCACGCAGGTTATTTTTTCCCTTCACTGCAATAAGGGCAGCTTTCGCATCAGAAGAATTCTTGGCAAATTAATGCGCTACCTCTTGGGCTAATTAAATTAGAAAGGATCAAAAATACAGAGCGGCTTTTGTGGTGGACACAATGTCGTGCTTCATGCATCTTGCTCAGAGAGGAATTTCTGCCATTTACCCCCCTTTTGCCTCTAGCAGTGTTCTGGACTCTATAACACAGTCAAGTTCCTAATTTGCCTCAATGAGAGAGAATTATTAACTGATAATAAGAAAAGGAGCATTCACAGCTCCAGGCTGGGCCGTGTGGAAAAGGGTGATCTACCCAGCACCTGAAGCACATGCAATTTTTATTAATTCCTGCCTAAAACAATACATTGAGGAGTAAAATTGCTGTGCAGATGACAAAAACAATTATGCCTTTGATTCGTTCATTCTAAAAATGCGAACTGCTTTAGCTCCAATATAACCAGATTAAATAACCATAGCGCTCACTTGCCTCTTTGAAAATCCAGTTTGGATTGCAGCAAGTGTGTTTGATGTTGAGAAGTTGCCACCGCCACTTAAACTGATTGTTCCTATTGAAATTGCTGAGTGTACAAGTGATTTTGACAATAATTAATATCGTTCACTCTATATTGTGTTCCTTTGTTTGAAAGATGACACTGATGATGGCGTTGCTATCTTTATGGGCATTAATCCCAGAGAGAGAGATGTAGGTTTCTACAAGCAGTCCTGGCGTGACTCAGACTTCCCTGGGCTTTCTGTGATTTGCTTCTGTTCATATAGATTTTTGTTTGCAAGTCTATCTCTTTGCCTCTTGAGTATCTGTAACTTTTATTAAAAAAAGGGACATTTTATCTACTTGTTGCAGCATTAATGGCTATTTGATTTCCAGATGTGATTTCATATCAAAAAATTCTCTAGTTGCAGAATTTCTTCTGCTCTCTTGGACTGAATACACGTCAATAAACACTCCTGTCTTCCACGTGTCCAGAACTGAATTAGCCTACAAAAGCAACTACATGGAACTGAATTTATTTCTTTATCTATGAACAGAGAATCTCCACAGAATTTAAAAGCGACTTAAAAGAGTGATGCGAGTTGTGCCATGAGTCCTTTCATGCAGATCATTGACTTCTTGGTATTTTTATTTTGGCTAGAAATTTTACAAACTGACAAATTATCGTTCATTGTTCTTGTTTTGTATGTGCTGTGTATCCAATCCTTGTGTCTTCATCCAATGTAATAGAAAGTGGTGCTTGATTTTTTGGACATTCTGTTATTTTTGCTTTTTTTTTAATTTTTTTTTTAACGATAGATGTGCAAAAAACAAGACCTCAGATTGCTTCAATGTTTTCATGGTATTTCTTGTGTTTGGTCTATGGCAAACATTTCATCCCTGTTTATAACCTCTACTAGCTCCCAATACATGACTGAAAAATTTAAGACCATTGGCAATATGCAGTGTGTAAAACTCATGATTTATTTGAAAGCCAGAGAAATTCTAATGTGATTTGCAAAAATTTCTATTTTAATTCTAATCCAAAATACAACAGGAAGCTAATTTTCATTATTCGCATCTGTCACCTTAATTTATCATTTTTCTAATGGTGTAGGAAAATAATTCTAAATTTGAATTTTAAAGAACTGTAACTCCTCATAATTTTTTGTTTCAACAATTGGTTTCATTAATGGGTACTAGTATCAAGTTTTATTGGCAATGTTAAATGTTGGTGAAATAAAAATCTAAGATATTTAGGTAACGAGAAACTAGATTTTAAAGTAAGAAATTAAGAATAAAATTGTATTAAGAAATTACCTCAAGTATCCTTTAGGAAAGTGAAGATCATTAGATTCTATTTTCAGTGTTAGTTTAAAACAATGGTTTACCCAATATGTAATTTATTTTATATCAATATAAATAAAGTAGTTAGATTGTATTTGTGTTTGTATTCTGTAAAATAATCATTCTCTGAATCACCCTGCATGCTGGAAGCTGCTTAATATATGGAAGGCATATGAGAACTGCAATAGTCTAAAAGTCTGGTGACTCAGGTCTCTCATTTGGTGCCCAATCCTTGGAGATAGCTGACAGAGTACTTGAAATATAAATCTTTTGTCATTTATTTATCTTTTGACCAATTTATAAATAGTTGTGATCATCTATGATCATATACTTAAAAGTCATGATAATAATATTGCTCCATTGTGCAATTTCTCTTTTGTTCCAGAAAAATGCTTCTTCTAAAATTAGAAGATGTGTTTAGTGCACGGGTCTGACTTTCAATGCTATCTGGGGGGTCTTTCTTTTAAAATCACAGTTACTTTGCATTCTTTTTTTTTATTACAACTAATCTCAAGTGATGGTTAAGTTACATTTGACATAAAAATTTTCATATGGAAAGGATGCTATATTTGCTTAAGTCTCAAAGTTGTCAAGGAAGTACAGTTAAGCAGATCACTATCTGCTAGCATTGGTATGCGTTGACTTTGTATATCACTACTATTAACTTTAATACTATTGTAACTATATTAATTAAATTATAGCAGTTAATTAAAAGAAAGATAATTAATGGGTATTCACATCGTCATCAAGGAATTCTAGAGGACTTTACAATAATTCCATAAATATACAAAATAAAAAAGTGAACAAAAACTCCAACTATATGTTCAACCTTCTGCTTCAAGGTGATCTAATTTTGCGATTCCTATTTGTGTTAATTTTTATAAAAATCTGGGCTCCTACAGTATGGAAAGCTTCTAAGAGTAAGAGGAGTCATACATGCTTCCTAGGAGGTCTTTTCTCTTTCCAAAACAATCTTCCAGGTGTTGAGTTTGCAGCGTTGAATGGCAATCTTTGCATTCAAGACAATTTATCACTAATTTATCATTAGTCAAACTGTAAGAAAACTAAGATAAACTAAAATAAAATAGATAGTCTTATAAAGAACTATCAGTGCTTTGTTAAAATCATTACTTTGGCCATTCAAAAAATCATTGAAATGCAGTTACGATGCTTGATCATCATAAGAGCTTGTATAAATTACATGTTTTTTTACTGATCTATCATTGGTTAATAATGTGGAATTTAAGAGGATAATCCTCTCTAAGCATAGAGTATGCACCATCTTCTCCATCAAATACCTGTGCTTTAGTATCTTGAAAAATATTCTCTACTTAATCTTTGCTTTCCTTCCTTGCCTTCCAGTAACATATATTGTTTTCACTCAAAATAGGAGTTAGTTTTATTGATGTCATCATTTTGTCCCCATTGCTTATTCATATTCCATATAAGAGTGTAACCAGTGATTTTCTTTCATACCCTTATAAGATCATTTAGAATAATCACCTTGTTTCATCAATTTTATCATAAAAGATATAAATTCACCTATTTAATTGCTCTCCCATTTAGTCACACACATACACACAAAAGCACACACACACACTCTCACCCACCTTCTGATTATTTATTTAGCTTTCCATCAATCGGCATATTTGAGGGGTTAATTCCATGTCTTAGGCATTTTGAATTATGTTACCATAAATGTAAGAGTGTAAGAATTTAAAGAAATCAATGTGTTCCTATCCTTCTGATACCTCCCAGAGATGGTACTGCTGTATTAGATGAAAATTTGCATTTTTAATTTCTTTTTTTATTTTTAAGCTTTTTATTTATTTATTTATTTATTTTTCTTTTTTTAAAGTATTTTATTATACCACCGTGAGATATACAAATAAAAAAGATATACAATTAAAAAGTTCATATTTGGGTTTTGGTCATACAGTGTTCCAGCATCCGTCCCTCCACCAGTGCCCATCTCCCACCACCAACATCCCCGGTTCCCCCCCCTTCCCCAGCCCACCTCCATGGCAGGTTCTTTATTTCTTTCCCTTTCTCTCTCTTTCTCTTTTCCTTCCCTTCCAGACTATGGATTACAGAACATACGTTAAAAGGTTGTCATGTGTATCCTTTTGCCTCTATTTAATGCTCAGTTCTAGGTTGGCATTAGTACCCTCGACAATTATTAGCAACCTGTTCCATTTTCTGTCTTACCTAACCTCTGACTCCCACACGTTTGTGATAATTTCCACCTTTGACAAGACCTCCTGATATATGTTTCACTTGACCTTGGATATTGGTATCATAATATGTACATATATATTTATGCCATGCAAATAAATGCAGTCATTCTGTATCTGTCTCTCTCTCCTTCTGGCTAATTTCGCTCAACAAACTTCTCCATGTCCATCCATTTATAGGCAAATTTTATAACTTCATTTTTCCTAACAGCTGCATAATATTCCATTGTGTAGATGTACCAAAGCTTCTTTATCCAGTTATCTGGTTGCTTCCAGATTCTGGCTATTGTGAATAATGCTGCTATGAACATAAAAGTAGGGATGGTGTTTCCGCTGCGTATTTTTGGCTTCCCAGAGTAGATTCCCAGGAGTGGTATGGCTCGGTCAAATGGGAGTTCAATTTCTAGTTTTTGGAGGAATGTCCATATTGTTTTCCAGAAAGGCTGTACCAGCCAGCATTCCCACCAACAATGGATGAGTGTCCCCTTTTCCCCACATCCACGCCAGCACTTGTTGTTCTTGCTCTTTTGAATATGTGCCAGTCTCTGTGGTGTAAAGTGGTATCTCATTGTTGTTTTGATTTGCATCTCTCTGATGATTAGTGATGATGAGCATTTTTTCATATGTTTTTTGGCCATTCGAATTTCTTCCTTGCTGAAGTTTCTGTTCATTTCTTCTCCCCATTTTTTGATGGGGTTGTTTGTTTTCTTCTTGTAAAGTTCTACCAGTGCCTGATATATCCTGGATATTAACCCCTTATCAGATGGGTATTGGGTGAATATTCTTTCCCTTTCTGTGGACTGCTTTTTGTGTCTTAGTCACTGTTTCTTTTGAGGTGCAGAAGCTTTTTAGTTTCATGTAGTCCCATAAGTTTATCTTTTCTTTGTTAGTGATGTTTCACCTTTGAAGATGCCTTTAGCTTCAATGTCATGGAGGGTTTTTCCTATATTTTCTTCAATATACTTTATGGATTCAAGTCTGATATTGAGATCTTTAATCCATTTTGATCTGATTTTTGTGCATGGTGTTAGACACAGGTCCAAATTCATTTTTTACATGTCACTGCCCAGTTTTCCCAACACCACTTGTTGAAGAGGCTTTCCTTACTCCATTTTAGACTCATTGCACCTTTATCAAAGATTAAATGATCATGTGTTTGAGGTTGGGTGTCAGGATACTCAATTCTGTTCCATAGGTCCACAGGTCTGTTTTTATTCCAATACCACGCTGTTTTAATTACTACTGCCTTGTAGTACAGTTTGAAGTTGGGAAAGGTGATGCCTCCCATCTTCTTTTTCCTGAGGATTGCTTTAGCTATCCTTGGGGGTTTATTGTTCCATACAAATTTCAGGAGCGTTTGGTCAATTTCTCTGAAGAATGTCATCGGTATCCTCATAGGGACTGCATTGAATCTGTACAGAGCTCTAGGGAGTATTACCATTTTGACAATGTTGATTCTCCCCATCCATGAGCAGGGAATGTGTTTCCATTTCCTTGTGTCCTCTTTGAATCAACACTTTTGATAAAAAACATAGAGTATATCAATTTACGTCACCATGAACAGCATGCACAATACACTTTTAACAAAGGAATGCATAATTCTTCATAAACTTTATTGTTAGATTGGTGCTGTGCATGGAAGATGCTAATTCTTTTCTAAGTGACAGTTGCAACCTCTTATAGTGGTTCTTCCATCTATTCTTAATCTTCCACAATTTTAACCACGTACTTTCCCATGAATTTATATTGCACTGAGAGAAGCAGAATATGCCTATTTTCCATCTAGGATATAAGAACTGTGCTTGGAAATATCATCTGTATGTGCTTTATTTTTATTTCAACCATACGTGCTTTTATAAGTATTTGAAAAAGAAAATATTTTAAAGATTTGAAATAGAAATAAGGGAATATATGTGAGTTACAGCAGCCTCAGGGTAACTATATCTTACACACTAATGATTCATATGGATTTTATATGTCTATTTATATTGTCATTTATTTGGGGGAGGGGGTGTCTGAAGAAAGAACACTGTAGATAGCATATTCCTAAATACCAGTGGTTTCTTAAAAAAAAGGAGAGAGACAGAGAAAAGAACACCCTGAGCATTATCCTTGTTTAATTAGGAGCAATCATTACATAATTATTCACATTAATTCAGTTTCTTACAACAGTCTTACATATATTGGCACTTCCTCTTTTTACTCTTTGTTCTTAAAGAAGGAAAAAGTGTTCTTTTATTTGAAAGGGAAAAGGAAAAAGCATTTCTTGCTGATGAAATTTATACAAAAAATACCCATATTTGAAGTGATTCATGGGAACACATGGTGTCTGATTTTTTTTTTACTGATCCTGGATTTTGGGGCTATTATTTTAGTCTTTAATAAATAATAGTGTCTTTAAAGAAACCAGAAAACTTGAACTCAGATCTGGCTCATAAATATAAAAATTGCTTCACCGGAGTCTGGTTACTGACTTGGAAGGAATAAGGGAAGCATCTAAGTAGGAGTATATGATGACATCAAACTACACTGCACTGGCAACGCTGCTGGTGATGCCAAGGAGCCGCAAATGCCTGAAGTGCAGAATGAATTGGTGAAGTATTAGTAAATCAGAATACCAATGAGATATTATATTTGACCCAAATTACTTATTCAAACAATTCCACCAGAAATTTTGTTGTGGAGAGAGTTTATGGGAAATAACGTAGTTGCTATATCCCTACATCTTAAAAGAGTTCAGAGAATGACTGCATTAGCAAGTATTTTTTATTTATTCTTTTCTATCCTAATTAGTCTGAAAAAAAGTAAGATGAATATGTGCACATTTTCAGAAGTCACTGTGGTGTGTGTGTGTGTGTGTGTGTGTGTGTGTGTGTGTGTTTATGTAGGCCCATGCATGCACATGTGACTAGCAACCTAAAGTAAGAGGAGGGAAATTTGGAAATTAATTGAAAAATTATTAGTTCTTATAATGCATGGGACAAGAAAAATTAAAGCAGATGTACACTGAAAACTTTCCTTTCTACTTTTACCCACACACTATTTCTTTACTTTTTACTTTTTTGCAATTAAATAGAAAGGAAGGGGAAAACTATTTCCAGGTGTCTTCTCTTAGTTTCTGAGTTTCAAAAATATCGTTATTTGACTTTACTACTGACAGGGGACAGGGAAAGAGAACATTATCTCGTCTGATCCTCTGTTTCAAATATAGTCACAAAATGGTGTAAAATAGTTCTTTTGAGTTCCAGATTTGTGACTACAAAAAATGGAATATTTCTTTCTTTTTCTCTTTCCTTGAAAATCAAGACCCACCCTGTCTCGACCACATAAATAGAACAATTTTCCTCTGTGAACTGCTTGATGAGACTGTGGCCAGATTCATATAAATGTCATAAAAACAAAGTACAGAATGGATTATTTTATGATTAGGATCTGTATGGATCTTTGTATGAAGGCAACGTGCTTTGGCAGGGCTCTGCTGCACGCACACTAGTTTTAGTGTGTGTGGTGGAAAAAATGGCCTGCCACACTGTCACTTTAATGTCTTTCTGAAAAGGAACAAAATCACTGGGCTCCACCAAAGGTTACAGCAATCATACAAAGGTTTGGTCTGCTAACCAATACAGGGTGGATTCTATTTCTCATCATGATATAATGAGCACAAGAGGCAACGAAATGCCCCAATATGTGTCAGGCCTCTGGCACTAAATAATACATTGGCATTTCATTGTATTGCAAGGTAAAATCTCCTGTTTTCTAATTCTGAAAATAAAAATTCAACTTTGCTTCTTATTTTCAGTTGTTTGGATGAGCTGAAATCTTTCTTTCTCTGTGTTTTTCCTCGTGCTTCTCAGTTCAAATCTTTTGGGAGAGAGAGGCGTCATTCAGATTTAGTATTTTGAAACATCAGACAAGCTGCTATCAGCACGTGTATGCCAACATGGTCCTTTAATAAAGAATTGTGGTTTAAGAATTTCAACCAAAGGATTAATGTATTAAAGTGAATAATAGCATTCAGGCAGTAGCAAAGATGATGATCAGAGTTGGTGAAAGAGAGATTATTGATCATCTGGCTCTATCAGTCACAAACAGGGAGCAGGAAAACAAAAGGGAGGAAAAGGAGATTAAAGAAACGAAATATAGTTTAGTAATGCCAGTTGATTCTGTTGCTAATTATAAATCTTTGGCAAGAAGCCTTTGGTTATACAGTAACACTCCACTTATCTGGTGGTCAGATTTCCAGAAATTTTTACCACTCACAACACAGCTGAGATCCTGGAATTATACCTCTGAAAGCCTGGGCTATGTGAGAACAACTTTTTATTATTTTCCTGGAGAAGTTCAGCTATCTCCAGGAAAGTTTATTGCGTTAATTTTTATATGCATTTATGTTGTTTAATATACCTGCTGTTTGGATGTTAAAAGTCACTTTAAGTTCTTCTTTATGTTATAAAAGAGGGTGATGGTAGGGAGTGCTGGAGAAAGCAGTGAAAGCAGGGAATGCGGTGCTATAAAATAAACAGTCAGTCTATTGTTTGATAGACATTAAGTCCTATAAAGACAAAACTCACTAAATTCTTTGATAATTTCATTGGGGAAAATGGGTCTTAGTCTTAAGGCCCAAAGAAATATTCACAGAAAAGGCTATAAGATTTAACTTCGTAGTCTCTCTAGGATTTGAAAAAGTGGGAACTTGTGACTGAACATTCAGAAATGCAAAGGAATGATCTAGAAGAGGATAAACATTTCAGAAACAAATAATAAAGTGCCCACTTAAGCTCAATTTGGTTGAAGTAGAAGGTGAATCTATAGGGTTTGTAGCATATGTCTTAAAATGACAATTAAGGACTAGACTACAGAGAAATTTGAATGACGAACCAAGTTTAGTGTTCAGTAAAGGCAATTGGACTCAGAGTATTTGTTTCACTCTATAGAAAATAAGGAACAGTGGTACAAGAAGAGAGGCACTCAAGAAAGGTACCCAGCCTTCTGGCTCACTTGTTGAGAAGCAGTCTCATGACTAAAATGGAAACTCATGAGAACAAGCATATTGGAGTGTGAAGATAGTAGCATACGTTTCATAAGTGAAACGTCAAGTTTGAGTTTTTGGGTATCTAGCAGATGGCTAGTCTAATGGAGGAGATGCTTAGAAACGTCTGGCGAAAGCTTTGTAGTCAACTGAGCATAAGGGATTTCAGAAGTAAAACTTACAATGAGGATATTAGAAAGAATGAGAATTCGAATGAGTGGATAAGGACCATTTCTTAAGAAGCAATTGTGGTATATATATACACAATGGAATACTACTCGGCTCTGAAAGAGGAAATCTGCAGCTCCCTGAAACATGGATGGAATTAAAGGAAATCACACAAGGGACGGGATTTAGGAAGAAAAAGACAAATTCTAGATGATCTTGCTTAGTTATGGACTGTAATAATCAAAGCAAGGGATTGGATAATTGCCAATGGAAACAACCTCAGATATGGTCAAAAGAACTACGATCTGAGGGTTCTGGGGGATCTGGAGGAGAGCTTGGGATAATACTTGAAGAATTTTAGCACTGTAATATGCATTGTATAGCAGCATTGCAAGCACAAAAACAGCAATATTGGATGTGTATATTGGGGAAAGGGTGCACATTCTTTGCTATCTGCATTACACCTGTAGTGCAGACTCTCTCTCTTCTAGTTCCTATCTTCTTTCTCCTCTCTTTTTACAACTTTCACTCTCTCTGAGAAACAGAGATAACAATTAGAATCCACATTCGTTGGAAAACTTAATGGGATGTGTGTCTAAGAAATAAAGAAATGTCAATAAAAAAGAAGTACATAGAGACCTGAGAGATGGTACAATGGGGGTAGAGCATTAACCTTGTCCAAATAACATTACCAGAACCATATATTTCCCCATAAGATATGCCAGGAGTGATCCCTGAACACAGCTGGACATAGGCCAAAAAAGGTAGGAAGGAAGGAAAAAAGGAAGAAAAATCATCACAGATTGTGGGAAATGGAAAATAAAGGGAAAATGGGATAAGAAGAAGAGGGGAAAGAACTGACACACACTTGATCATAACTGATCATCATAAGTTATGATACACCATGCCATAACTGATCTGGATATATAAAGCATCAGTTAATATTCCCAGGCATAATTTGAAATATATTAGTTTACTTACAGAGAACCAGCAATGATGGACGTTGGTTTCACAGTATGGAAATATATTTTTAGGCTAATTTTGAAAAACAAAAAAAACATGACTGCTTAGAGTTAGGTAAAATGACCAAGGTTACATAAATATCAAATGGTGGAACTGAGTTTTATGCCATTCCATATTGACAACAGACTGAAATAGATAAGGAGGAGTTGTTTTATATGTTAATCTTCAGTTGGGATAACAGAAGCCATGTTTTAAAGAACAGAAAAGAAGTGGGTGATGAATTCAAGTTAATTTATTTGCTATATGTTGAGAACCTGCAGTGTAATGAGAAACTTTTATACCTGCTGGAGATGAAGAAATTAACAAAGATTAACAGGACCTTATCCTTATCTCCTGGAGCTTGCTGTCTGCAAGGAGCAAAGCACTGACCAAGATTATTTTAATATAATACAGCATTTGCTTGTTGATCACAATTTGCATTTTAAAAAAGTATCACTGTATCACTGTCTTCCCGTTCATCATCGATTTGCTCGAGCGGGCACCAGTAACATCTCATCATGACCTGTCTCATGCAAGTAGAGCCCAAGGGCAGCTGCTTGCTCCAGGAACATAAAGAGCCTCAAACCATTCCATCAGGTCATGGGAATGAGGTCTATAATTGTTACTGGTATCTGGCATTTCAAATACCACACAGGTAGCTTGCCAGGCTCTGCCGTGCGGGTAGCATACTACCCCAAACGGCAGTAGTATGCGTTACATACTAAAATTACATACATGAAATTACATACATAAAATTTCATTCTACATTCATAAAAAGTAGAATGAAATTTTAATGAAAAAGTGAAGATGTTTGTTTCATTTTGGTTTGGTTTTTGTTTTTTCTGACTCCCCTGACACTACATGTCCCTACCCCAGGCAGGCACCCATGGGTGTGACCCTAGTCACCTGCAGTCTAACAAATTTGTTGGGAGTGACCAGTTGTCCTCTGAGTTCTGCTTGGGAGCCGTCTGAAGACAGAGTCCATATGAAGATGTTTATAGCCTGACCAGAAACACCAGGAATGAAAGATGTGAGAACAAGAACAAAATACAGAGCCTTGAAACCTCAGATATAGGAAATTTGGTGGGCTAGTAACAGTGCAATCTGGTGGTCCTCTGCTCCCTGAGGGTCACCATATTGATGCCAAACTTAGTGCGGACACCCGATCGGCATAGCGCACTACAGCCCAGAACTCCTGGACTCCTGGACTACCACCCCACTCCATGAGGGCCACCATTTTCCACATCCGGACTCCCCTTTAGTCAGAACTCCACCCAGCAGAAGAGCTGATCACAGCCCTGCTTATGCGACCACAAGCAGCCGCACAGTTCAACAATTAATGCTGGAGATCAGACGTGACTACAAGAGTATGCCACTCGCATGGCAGAGCCTGGCAAGCTACCCATGTTGTATTTGATATGACAAATACCAGTAGTAACAATTATAGACCGCATTCCCATGACCTGATGGAATGGTTCGAGGCTCTTTATGTTCCTGGAGCAAGCAGATGCCCTTGGGCTCTACTAGCATGAGACAGGTCATATGGAGATGTTACTGGTGCCTGCTCGAGCAAATCGATGTTGAACAGGAAGACAAGTGATACAAGTGATACAAGTAATAGTGCACTGAGAAAACTAATAGCCTGATAATATTCATGGATCTACTTACCAGATGTTTGTTACTATCTTATACATGCTCTGGGGAAAAGAAGTGGGCCGGAGAAAGGTAACTAAATACATTATATGATTGATATTTCGTGTTAGAGTGGCTACCCTGCCACTAACTCATCTTTTTTTTTAAGTATTTTATTATACCACCGTGAGATATACAAATAAAAAGATATACAATTAAAAAGTTCATGTTTGGGTTTTGGTCATACAGTGTTCCAGCACCCATCCCTCCACCAGTGCCCATCTCCCAACACCAACGTCCCGGTTCCCTCCCCCTTCCCCCAGCCCACCTCCATGGCAGGTTCTTTATTTCTTTCCCTTTCTCTCTCTTTCTCTTTTCCTTCCCTTCCAGACTATGGATTACAGAATATACATTAAAAAGGTTGTCATGTGTATCCTTTTGCCTCTATTTAATGCTCAGTTCTAGGTTGGCATTAATACCCTCGACAATTATTAGCACCCTGTTCCATTTTCTGTCTTACCTAACCTCTGACTCCCACATGTTTGTGATAATTTCCACCTTTGACAAGACCTCCTGATATATGTTTCACTTGATCTTATATATTGGTATCATAATATGTACATATATATTTATGCCATGCAAATAAATGCAGTCATTCTGTATCTATCTCTCTCCTTCTGGCTAATTTCACTCAACATAATCTTCTCCATGTCCATCCATTTGTAGGCAAATTTTATAACTTCATTTTTCCTAACAGCTGCATAGTATTCTATTGTGTAGATGTACCAAAGCTTCTTTATCCAGTCATCGATTTTCGGGCACTCTGGTTGCTTCCAGATTCTGGCTATTGTGAATAATGCTGCTATGAACATAAAAGTAGGGATGGTGTTTCCGCTGCGTATTTTTGGTTTCCCAGAGTAGATTCCCAGGAGTGGTATGGCTGGGTCAAATGGGAATTCAATTTCTAGTCTTTGGAGGAAAGTCCATATTGTTTTCCAGAAAGGCTGTACCAGCCGGCATTCCCACCAACAATGGATGAGTGTCCCCTTTTCCCCACATCCACGCCAGCACTTGTTGTTCTTGCTCTTTTAAATATGTGCCAGTCTCTGTGGTGTAAAGTGGTATCTCATTGTTGTTTTGATTTGCATCTCTCTGATGACCAGTGATGATGAGCATTTTTTCATATGTTTTTTGGCCATTCGAATTTCTTCCTTGCTGAAGTTTCTGTTCATTTCTTCTCCCCATTTTTTGATGGGGTTGTTTGTTTTCTTCTTGTAAAGTTCTACCAGTGCCTGATATATCCTGGATATTAACCCCTTATCAGATGGGTATTGGGTGAATATTCTTTCCCATTCTGTGGACTGTTTTTGTATCTTAGTCACTGTTTCTTTTGAGGTGCAGAAGCTTTTTAGTTTCATGTAGTCCCATATGTTATCCTTTCTTCTAACTAACTCATCTTTAGGATCCCATTTGTAAAGGTGATATGCTTTGGGCAGTTGAAGAAAGGAAGGCTCTTTCATATATTTGCAACCAGCAAGATAAAATTGAATACTCTACTGTGTCTGTTAGAAACCTCTAAATATGAATGTGAGAGTTTCAAATTTTAGCTGCTTTTCAAACAAAAATACAAACGTCCATAAAATTTCCCAGAAAGAAATCTACTTTTTTTCAGTTTTTTTTGTGTTCTAATTTTAATGGGTAGATAATTGTAGTACATTTCAATACTACAGTTAGGAGCTACAGAAACCACATCATCACTTGTCTTTAGTCAGACTTGTCTAGATACTTCAAAGAGGAAAAGCCAATTTTGAGTTCTAATATTAAATAAACTTGATAGAACTATATTTCATCTCATTATTGAAGGGCTGTAGAAAGAAAAAAAATATCTTGTCTTCATAGTGTTCTCTATAAGCTACTCTTAAAAATCACTTCATCACTTGACATCCTGTTATTTATCGATTTGCTCGAACGGGCACCAGTAACATTTCCGTTTGACCCTATCACGTGCCAGTGTAGCCCAATAGCATCTGGTTGCTTCAGGAATACAAAGAGCCTCAAACAGTTCGTTCAAGGTCTTGATGAAGAAGTTTGACCATCTTGTAGGTGGGCAGGCACTTGATCTTTAGAGATCCCATGGGATCCAGTTGGTAATGGCTCTCATCCAGCGGTCGTCGCCAAATCGCATTACATGTCCAGCCCATCTGATTTTCGATGCCTTGGCAAACAAGACAGTGTCCCTGACTCTGGAACAGCGATGTAGGTTGGAACTCTGGATTCCTTCTCTCACCTGAGTGAGACATGATATTCCAAGCATAGCTCTTTCGATTCCTCTTTGGGAGACCCTAATAGCATTCTCATTCTGCTTTCAAAGGGCCCAGGTCTCTGAGGCATATGTTAATGAAAGGGGAATGGTGGAGTCGAAGAGATGTGCCCGGAGCCGGAGGTTCTTTGTCTGTTTAATTATTTCTTCTTTGTCTGTTTAACTATTTCTCCAATGCTTTTGAAGGCATTCCATGCTGCTCTCTTCCTCCTGCGCAGCTCAGGTTTTAGGTCCTTCATCATTTTGACTTCTCGACCTAGGTACACATAACTGCTGCATTCAGAGATGTTTGTTCCACTGAGAGTGAATGGGGCCTCTGGAACTAGTTCATTTTTCATGAACATAGTTTTGTTGAGATTCAGCTGTAGCTCTATCTTTTCACATTCTAGGTCAAAGTCCGCCAGCATTTGTGCCGCTTGGCTAATGTTTGGTGTTATTAGAACGATGACATCAGCGAAGCGGAGGTGGTGTAGTTGCAGACCATCTATCTTCACTCCCAATCCTTCCCATTCTAATTGTTGCATGATGTTCTCTAGGGTGGCGCTGAAGAGATTTGGTGAAATGGTATCACCCTGCCGAACACCTCTTTTGACATCAATGATCACTTCCTTGTAGAATGGTGAGATTACTCTTAAAAATAATTCTTTTTAATTGAATCACCATAAAATACACAGTCACAAAGTTGTTCATGAGGGTTTCAGTTCATACAATGTTCAGACACCTGTCAATTTCACCAATGTAAATTTCCCACAGGAAAGGTCCCAGGTTACCCCACACCAACTCCTCTCTCTCCCTCTCTCTCTCTCTCTCTCTCTCTCCCCATCTCTCTCTCTTTCTCTCTATCCCTCTCTCAGTCTCTCTTGCAAGGTACTCCTTTTTAAAAATTGAATTTTGTAGTTTTTTTTTTTTTTTGCTCTTTTGGGTCACACTCGGCGATGCTCAGGGGTGACTCCTGGCTCTGCACTCAGGAATTAGTCCTGGCAGTGCTCAGGGGGCCACATGGGATGCCAGGGATCGAACCCGGGTATCTGCATTCAAGGCATACACCCTACCCAATGGAACATTGCTCCAGTCCCTGGTAGTGATATTTTAAACTATAGTTTAACAATAAGGCTATATTAGTGTTCAAAATTATGGTATTGATGTATAATGTTGTTGCTCTTCTTAAATTATATTGTTCTTTCCACTCACTTAAGCTTATAAACACAGATTTTTTTTTTCTTTTTTGGGTCACACCTGGCTAAACACAGATTTTTTTTATTCAAATTACAGAATCCTTCAGACCCCCATTATTTTTTTATTATTTTACCCTGGGTCAGCCGCATATAAGGCAAACACCTTACCCCCTGAACTATCACTCCGGCCCCAGTGTGATTAGTTTCTTAAAGAGGAAAATGGAGACAAAAAGTTCTTTTTTTATTAGCATATAGACTTCTAAAAATTATTCAAACATGTGTTTTGTCAGAACAACAAATGTGATTAGTTTAGTTTCTTTCTTTCTTTCTTTCTTTTTTTTTTTCTTTTTGGGGTTACTCCTGTCTCTTCACTTAGGAATTACTCCCGGAGGTGCGCGAGAGACCATATGTGATGCCGGTGAACAAACCGGAGTCGGAGGCGTGCAGGCAAACACCCTACCCACTGTGCTTATTGCTCAGGCCCCCTTTTTTTGGGTCATACCTGGCGATGCTCAGGGGTTACTACTGGCTCTGCACTAGGGAATTACTCCTCGAGGTGCTTGGGGGACCATATGGGAAGCCAGAGATTGAACCCTGGGTCAGCCGCATATAAGGCAAACACCCTACACCCTGAACTATCACTCCGGCCCCAGTGTGATTAGTTTCTTAAAGAGGAAAATGGAGACAGAACTCAATGATGTACAATATGACTCAAAAAGTACCTGAAAATAATTTCTATCTGCTAATTTTGGACATATTAAAATGAAATATGTAATCTCCATTTCTATTTGATATACATTTCAATTAGTTCAATTCTAATAATAATGTAAAAACACATGAACATTTTATATTTTATTTATTTAACTTTCAGCATTGATTAAGATTCTGTGGTTTGGACATTTTATTTTTTAATTATACATTAGTGATCATGTGATAAGTCATACCAATTATTGCAAGTTTGTCAAACTACCAGTTGTTAGGAAAACCGAAGTTATGAAATTTGCCTGTAAATGGATAGACATGGATAGGATCATGCTGAGTGAAATTAGCCAAAGGGAAAAGGACAGATATAGAATGACTGCATTTATTTGAGGAATATAAAAATAAAATAGTATGATACCAATATCCAAAGTCAGGCAAAACATGGATCAGGAGGTCTTGTCAATGGGTGCATCTATTGCAAGTATGTGGGAGTCAAAGGTTAGATAATATAGAGAAGGGAACAGTGTGCTAATAATTGTTGGAAATGATAATACCAGCCTAGAACTGAGCATTGAATATAGGCAAAGGGATATACATCATAATCCTTAAGTGTATGTATTGAAAGCCACAATATGTAAGAGAAGGGGAAGGGAGAGAGAGAAAGAGAGAGAGAGAGAGAGAGAGAGAGAGAGAGAGAGAGAGAGAGAGAGAGAGAGAGAGGAGGCAAAGTGCCTGCCCTAGAGGCAGGCTGGGGGCAGGGGAGGGAATTAGGCAACATTGGTGGTGGGAAATGGGCACTGGTGGATGGATAGTGCTGGAACACTGTATGAGTGAAACCCACACATGAAAATCTTTTTATTGTATATCTCACCTTGGTATAATAAAAAAAAGAAAAAAAGACTAAAGAAGCTATGATACTTATACACAATGGAATACTATGCAGTTGTCATGAAAATGAAGTCCCGAAGTTTACCTACAAATGGATGGACATGGAGATCATCATGCTTAGTGAAATCAGTCAGAAGGAAAAGGACAGATAAAGAATGACTGTATTCATCTGTGGGATCTAAATATATACTAGTGTTCTACTAATTGTTGGAAATCGTAATGCCAGCCTAGAACTGAGCATTGAATGTAGGCTAAGAGATTTATATGATAACCCCAAATGTATGTATGGTGAAGCACAATGTGTAAGAGAAGGGAGTGAGTGAGCGAGCGAGAGAGAGAGAGAGAGAAGAGGAAAACCTGCTATAGGGGTAGGCTGGGGAGGGAGAGGGAATCTGGGGACATTGGTGGTGGGGAATGTGCACTAGTGGAGGGGATGGGTGCTGCAGCATTGTATGACTGAAACTCAATCATGAACAGCTTTGTAAATGTCTACCTTAAGGTGTTATAATTAAAATAATAATAATAATGAGAAAGATAAGTATGTTTATTCACTGTATTATTAGAAAGATTAAAGGAAAATGTAATAAACTTGAATATATATTGAGCTATTTTCTTAGCATTTGTCAGTGCCTAAAAGTGTCTACTAATATAATAACAAAAATAGCTGTGCATTAGACAAACAATGAAGAACAAATGAGAGTGAGATGCAAAGAAAGGAGAGCTAAGAACTCTATGGCAAAGTTTGTGGGGATCACTTGTTTTCTAGGACTCTTTCCTTTTGACCTACTGTTGGGGAAAATAAAGGCTCTGATTATTAATGTGCTGACTATAGCTCTGTTTCCAATTATTTATAAATATTTTATGGTTTTTATGATCTTATAAATGGGTAATTGGGTAAAGGATCTTCATAAAATGGAATATTGAGGATCCTTGTGCAAAAACAATATGGGCATATGTGAAACAGTTATAGGCACAGGGATCATCCATGCAATGGGATAATAGGGAAGAGCAAGACTACACAGTGAGAATAAAAAGCTTCTGAATGACAGTCTCACTTTTCTGTTTTGATGGCATGAAAGTAGGTTTAGCACATCAAACTCAATAAGGTTAATCTTCAAATAGCTCTTGCAAAAATCATTACTTTGCTAGATCTTGTTTGCAAGATTTTGATTTCTTATAAGAAATTAGCATTTTTAAGTAGTATTTGATTCATTTGCATCAATAGTTGGAAGCAAGTTAGAGACTTAGGTTATTCAAGGTGAACCTACCACTTGGGTTCTATAGTTCTTAGAAAAAAGTCCTATATTGAGATATTTGCCAGTGTGTCTCATTGTTTTATTGTAATGAACAAAATGGTTTATTTTTCATTTGTTTATGTGAGCAAGCTGCAGAGTTACTGGAATCTCCTACTTATATTAGTCAATATGATTTCATATGGAAAACCAAAGACAAGTTTTTAATTTAGCTACTGAATGTGACATTAAATGCTTCAACTTTTTTGTTTAAAATTTCAGTCTAAATGGTTTTATTTTATTGCATATTTAGTATTTTGGCTAAATAGAAGATTTGATGATGTGTTGGAACTCTTACATTTAATTTTAATTAATTGACCCATTATATATAATTTGACTAAATTTATTTTGTGATATTCTGATTTTTAAAAATCAACTAAATTTGGGCTGGAGCGATAGCCCAGCGGGTAGGGCATTTGCCTTGCAGGCAGCTGGCCTAAGCAGGCCCAGGTTAGATCCCCGAATCCCATATGGTCCCCTGGGGAACCGCCAGGAGTAATTCCTGAGTGCAGAGCCAGGAGTAACCCCTGAGCATCGCCAGGTGCGACCCAAAAAGCAAAAAAAAAATCAACTAAATTTATTATCTTACTTTGTCACAATAGTGTTGAAGCCTAATGGCATTGACGCATAAAAATACTACACACCAACACTAAAATGTGTCCATGATCCTCCACCTTGTCCCTATGTCACCTGAACATATTTACCCCAATTCCACACTTTTTAATTATTTTTGTAATTCAAAATTTCATTATTTTTAAATTTTATCTGTTCCATCATCTTATCTCTCTACAGTTCAAGGATGAATGAGATAATCCAGCATTTGTTCTTCCACTACTTGTTTCCAGTTAAAATAAGACGCCATAGTTCCATCCACATTGCTGTGAACACCGCAAGTCTTTTATTGTTCATAGCTGCATACCATTCCATTGTGCATTTTTACCATGAAATGGAATTTTTTGTCAGATTAGCTTTTCAAAATTTCAGTTATAAAATAGAGTTCATTAATGAAAGAATGTTGCTATTTATTCATTTCATCATCAGGGTTGGGGAAGAAGATTCAGCTTGCTGAGCTAAAACTATTAAAATTGTGGAGGTCCAGAGTTCAATAGCAGGGAGCTGTGTGAGCATTTTCTTGCTTAATGAGAGCCCACTGTATTCCTGAAAACTTGAGTGTCCCTAAAGTCCTACTTCTAATCTGCAACCATGCTGCCACTACTGGACGTTTTTGGCTAGAGCCCTTACCTTATTGCTCCCACTTTGTTAGCTTAACAGGCTTTTGAAACTTCAAAACTGTGTATTTGGAAGGATCAGTTAATCTCTTGGGTTTGAGCAGACCTTTGTAAGATATATAGTTGTTTAAGATACATGGTTGATTTCTGGTTGTATTTTAAGTAGATTTTTTCCCTAGTTAATCTAGGTCATCATCCCAACATTGATTTATAAAAGCAACAACAACTTAAAAGTAAATACTATAAATACTAATATCAGTTATTTTACTTTCTGAAAATATATTCTGTATAGCTTTTGCTATTTCAATATCTGACAAGGTTAAATCTTTCAAACACTCCAAAACGACACTCATACTGCAAGTTGTATACTACTTTGGAAACTGAAATAATGATTTTGGTCCAACTTTTTTGGAGTAAATCATACATATGTCGCTCATTCACATTTTATCCTAGTGTTATAATAATTAAACTCAATGGAGTATATAATAATCTTCTCCCATATATGAGAGTTTTAATTACTTTATACTTTTCTACTTAGTTTTAGTGTTGTTTAAATTATGAATATTTTTTCTTCTTAATTTCCATTTTTCTCCACAGTTTTCTTATTACCTCATGTTCATTTTTCTTTTATATTTTTCATCCCTAATTATTCATGTCATGCTTTTTAGGTATATTTTATTTTACAACACTTAAACTATAATTATACTATGTGTTGCTAAGTGAGAATTCTCAAGGTGTGGATTCAAGAGACTCTAATAATAAAAATGCACCCACACACCTTGACTATTGCACTGCTGAGAATATTTTAACCTCTGTTGTTTTAAAGTATTAGTTGTTAGATGAAGGTTAGAAGGTTAGATGAAGGGAAATGCACTAAAATAAAGTCCTTATTTTTAGATGTCTTACTATTTGGATCTCTATAAATAATTTTGGTACCATATTAAATATTTTTAACCATGAACTGTGGTAAATTCTGGTTGAAACCCAAAGCATTATAACAATAGTTTAAATTTTTAGAAGTCCAAGCACCAGCAAGTGAGAATGTAATTTTCCATCAAAAAAGATGTTTCTTAGTGTTTGGAGACCAAGATGAAGATCTCAAAAATTGGTGGCAGATTGTCAAAGCGGTACAGAAGGCTACCATTACCATGAGAGCCTCAAGAGGTACAATTGTGTTTCCTGAGACTACAAAGTCCTAGGTGATCTCATTCAAATCTTGGGTATAATTAGCTTGTGAATGTTTCTGGAATTCAAAACTGCTTAAGGAGAAGAATTATATGAATATATTCTTAATAAAATAGTGTCTGCATTTATGAAAGAAAATTGGAATAGAAAACCATTTGCACAGTTTTCTTGCTGGCTCAAATATTCTTAATTAGATTTGTGGGTTACATGGTGGAATTGGTAGAGGACACACTGTGAAATAGACATTTGGAAAATACAGGCATTCTCTTTAAAGGGTTTAATTTTGGAGATGAATGGCTTCATGTCATCTCCTGGCAAAATTGATATCGCATAAACATCTATCCTATTTCTTGTTTTCATATCTACTTTCATTCAAAACAATTTAAAAAATCATGAAAGTAACTTGAAACTTAAATTATGTGCAGATCTGTCTAAGACGGACATATTTATGCTAATTTTGGAAGCAAGATATTATCACTTTTTATCTTAGTTCAGCATCTTTTAGTGAATTAATTCTTTATTAAATAATAAAGCTGTTCCTTTCAAAATGACAAAACCCAGGCTTAAGGTGAATAGCTATTAAAGTAACTTTTGTATAGTACCAGAATTATATATGTTATTCTCAATCTTCTGCTCCTAAAATAGTTTTTCTATACTCCACTAGACAATTCAGTATATGGTTCTAGCTGAACCATGTACAGAAATTATATAGAATGCAGTAGTTGGGAGTCTAATACTGGCAATTTCACAAAATGGGCTCAACACTAATTCTTAGTGTTCTTATTGACTTTAGAAGAAAGTTCATGGATTATGCACGTAAAATATAAATACATTAATATTGAGGCTGTTGAGAAAATTACACACGATATAGCTGCGCATTTATTGATGTACTGCTTAAAATAAAAATATTCATGAAATAAAACTTCATGATTTTTTCCATAGTATGCTTCTCAGGTCTTGAATTGGTCTGGATCATTGTGGTTCACTCAGTTTCTTAAAACACAAATGAAGGGGTCAGGGATTTAAGCAAGAATGAGATTTTTTTATGAGTTATAGTTGTGGAATAACAGTTTGATTCTTAGCATAGCACAATCCTCTTTGTACCTTTTACTAGACTGGCAGTCTCTCCAAATATTTAAGGAGGTGCTTGTGGTACCAGCACCACAGAACACCCACACATAAGGTATTTTCAGACCTTAGTATTGAACTACACAGTCTAATGACCAAGTACAGCTTAGAGTGCCCAATTCCTTTAAGTACGCCATCCCAATACCAAAACAAATCATGAGATGGGAGTAGGTTTGAAGAGTCTGATTATACCCCAAGCAAAAAGCAAACAACTCTCAAACAGAAGAAAGCACAGATAGACTTATGAGGCCAAGTCATTGTGGGATACCCATATATGAAGTAGTTACAGAATTTATCATGATTTAATTTACTTCATCTCAGATGTCTTTCACTGGGCAGTATTAGAAAGTTACCTAGTTGTGTGTTATTGTTTTTCCTAAGTTTTACCAATCATTTAAAATTCTTAATTACCCTACAGGGCTAGGTTTTATTGTATTTGGGTTACTATCATGGGTTATATTTGGGAAAGATTTTGTACATGGAAAAATACCTACTGGTATATGAATGTGCTTAATATATGGAGAGTTTAATATCTTCATTTAGAACACACAGGATCATGGTATGTAAACTCCTGTTCTATTTTAAAAAAGTAGCCATTTTATTGCTCTAGTTTTTATACAGCACAGTATTCATGCCTCTTGTACTGCAGCAAGCTTCTTTGTTGAATGATATAATGAATGATCCTTCAGAGTAGTAAAGTGAACTGATTAAATGTCCAGAAATGTATTTGGAATTCAGTATTCATGATTTCAGATTCTGTGACATACCTCGTCTTTTCTTCAAAATTTTTTTTTCTGGGCCACATCCAGTTGTGCTTAGGGCTTACTCTCTGTGCCATAAAGAATCACTCCTGGCAGGCTGGGGGACTTTAAGGGGTGCTGGTTAATCAAATCTGAGAAAGCTGAATCTGGGAAAGCAAGGAAAGAGTCTTACTCAATATACTATCTCTCTAACCCACTGTTTAAATTCTTACACATGTGAGATGAGTATGAGAAAAATCCCTTTAAATGTATCAGAATAAAATATTCTTATATTCAATGTTCACTTGATCACTTTGTAATATGTATAAAATATTGCATGAAAATGTGTGGAATTCTTCATAATTATTAGGCACAAGTGTTCAACTGTAAATTCCTATCACAGAAGTTTAAAACATTGAGATTTTTCACAGGTCAAATACTATGCATTAGGTTATTCCGACTTCTTTTTCTACTTTCAATTTATAATTTAAATTGCTCTTGATTACTCAGTTTAGGGACTGCTTTATGTCTTTTGGGTGCCATCGTGCATGTACACATCAGTATATCTAGAGGTGACCCAAAATTACACCTTACTGTAAAAATGGCCTTGACATCATGTACAGGCTCTGTCTTCCTAGGAAAAATAGTGAATTTCAGTCTCCATTGCTGTCTGTTTTGTGCCTGAAAAGGAATAAATATAATTTCTTATCCCTAGATTTGAAAAGTGATGAAAAAGAAGTAGTCAACTTCGAAAAGAGATCTATATTTTGATTGTCAGAAGACAACGCTCATGAGAAATGGATTAGTTCCTGATGCTCCATTTGCTCTCAAAGTAATGAACATCTCCAAATGCAGCAATTATGTGTACCTAGATCAAGCACTCAACATGACAAATGACCTAGCATCTGAACTACAAAGGAGGAAGAGAACAGTGTGGAAGACCTTCAAGAGCATCAAGGAAGTGGTAAAGAAAACAAAGAACCTCTGGCTCTGGGCTCAACTTTTCAACTTTTCCTGCACTAACATAAGCCTCAGAGACCTGGGCCATACAAAAATAGGGATGAGAAGGCTATTTGGGCATCCCAAAGAGGAATCGAAAGAGTCATGCTTGAAGTATCACACTTCATTCAAGTGAGAGAAGGAATCTGGAGTTCTGACCTTCCTTAATGATCAAGAATCAAGGATGTGTCTCATTTGACAAGATGAAGAAAATCAGATGGGCCGGACATGTAATGGGATTTAGGGCGACCACTGGACTAGAGCTGTTACAGACTGGATTGCATGGGATGTCAAATGATAGAATGGCCACCCACCTTCGAGATGGTCAGACTTCTTTGTCAACAATCTGAAAGAACAGTTTGAGGCTCTTCATGTTCCTGGAGCAAGCAGATGCCATTGGACTAGACTGGCTTGCGACAGGGACAAATGGAGATGTTACTGGTGCCCACTCCAGGAAACTGATGAAAAATGGGAGATAAGTGATAAGTGATTTTGAATGGATTAACATTTCTGGGATTGTTGTTAGCTAAGTAATTATTTCTGATGTCAGTTGCCTCATTTTTGTTTGTATTAAAATGATACTGAATAAAGAAAGCTGAATAGCTGGAAAATATGTTAGTGTAATTGACTGTTTTCCTGCAAGAAACGAAGACCTGTGATTAAGGTGCTGAATGGAGTTATGTATAACGAAAGTACAGAAATGATGCAGGTGATTTTGGTTGGATTAATGTTTTAAAGCTATATTTTAGTCCTTCATTGGAGACATGGGTTATTATTTCTCATTTAATAAAGCTACAAGTCTAACACAACAATGAAAATTTCCTTAGTTAAAATAGTAGAAAATGACATAAGTTGCTTTAGACTTTTAGAAATTATATTAGTAATTTTTGATTCTTAGTTTGAGAATAGAATTGCATAGGTCCATTTTGTTGTGTAATTTGTGTTTTCACCTAGATTTTATATGACTTTAGATTTTATATCACCTAGATTTTATATGACTAAGCTCATCAGATTTTTTGTTTTTCTTATTCATGATTTAAAACTCCATACAAACTCCTAAATAATTATAAGTAGTATTATAGATATTGTAGATATTATAAGTAGTAATGGTACTAGAGTATTCAATATAATAAATATTAGAACTTTTCAGGAAATTTGTTTCTCTGGAAAAACACATTGTTATACACTGTGATCAATATTTCAAATAATCATTATTCTTTATTATTTGCAAATCATTGTAGTAGGTATTGTGTTATTTTTTTCCCCAAATTTTATTACACTATTTTAGACATACAATTGCAAGATGCGCATGTAGAGTTTTGGTTCTACAGTGTTCCAACACCCATCCCTCCACCCAAACTTATCTCCTATCACCAATGTCCCCACCTCCCTACCCCCCCCCACACCTCAACTACTTGGCGGGTTCTGTATGTCTTTTCTCTCCTCTATCTCTCCCTCCAAACTTTCCTGCACATAGTAGAATGCAGTGCATTAAAGGACATTACTGTTTTCACTATTTTGATGGACCGCGCCGCAAGCCTGCGCTCTAACTGGTTTTGCTCTGTTAATCTGGTCGTGAGGTAGTATCCCAGCGCTCAGACAGCCAAGGTGGTGGCTAGTGTGGTGGGCAAGTCTCATCCGGCTGCTTCCGGGACGCCCCTGGAGGTGATGGTCCCACTCCAAAAAACCCATCTGTCCTCCAGGGAGCCCCATGGTCAGCTTAGCCTGGGGAAAGCGGAGTTCCGGCTTCCCTAGCCTTGTTGGAGTTCCCGCATGCTATGGCTGGTCGCCCCAGGGCAGCTCCTGGGTGGGGCCACCAGGCTTGACAAAATGGAGGGGGGAATGGCCGACCCCCTGACTCCATCTGACGAAATCCCAGTGATTCCCGCTTCTGGGAGCTGCCTACCTGGGCTCGAACTGGTTTTGCTCTGTTAATCTGGTCATGAGGTAGTATCCCAGCGCCGGGACAGCAAAGGTGGTGGCTAGTGTGGTGGGCAAGTCTCATCTGGCTGCTTCCGGGACCCCTCAGAGTGATGGGTCCACTCAGAAAAACCCATCTGTCCTCCAGGGAGCCCCATGTCCAGCTTAGCCTGGGGAAAGCGGAGTTCCAGCTTCCCCAGCCGTGTCCGAGGACGGTATTGTGTTATTTTTATGGGTAAAGGACTTTGAGATATAGAAAGTAAATTGGGAAATAGTATTGCCTACATAGAAGCCTGATACTAATTAATACTAATACTAATACTAATACTAATACTAATACTAATACTAATACTATAATACTAATGCTAATGCTAATGCTAATGCTAATACTAATACTATCATCTGTGTGATAGGTGGGAAGCCTTTACCCTTTTGCATTTAAAAGTTCTTTAAGTTTATTCACTGTATCACTGTATCACTGTCTTCCTGTTCATCATCGATTTGCTCGAGCGGGCCCCAGTAACATCTCCATATGTCCTGTCTCATGCTAGTAGAGCCCAAGGCATCTGCTTGCTCCAGGAACATAAAGAGCCTCAATCCATTCCGGAATGAGTCTATAATTGTTACTGGCATTTGGCATATATATCAAATACAACACGGGTAGCTTGCCAGGCTCTGCCGTGCAGGTAGCATACTCTTGTAGGCATCTCTAAGTCCAGCATTTATTGATGAACCGCGCATGCCGCAAGCGGCGCAACCGGGGGCGCTGATAGGCTGGTCTGCTGGGTGGAGGTCTGACGAGAGAGAAGTCCGGATGTGGAAAATGGAGGCCCTCATGGAGTGGGGGGGGGTCGTCTGGCTTGTTGCGAGGCTCTGCTGGGATGGTGGGCCAGGACTAGAACCCACCATCCCCTCCCGGGCGCCTCATGAGCAGCTGGTCACAGGGAGAGTCAGTAGCAGCTCTGCCCCATGTTCTGCGAGTCTCTTTACCAAGTTTACTGGTTACCTTAAATTTTTTTTTTCTAAATAGCACAGTGAGGGAGCCTCGTATTCTCTAGTTAGCTTTTTTGAATAGCAGGCTGTTTTCTTACTTTTGAACTGAGTCTGATCTTTTTTTCTCTTAAGAGAGTCAGGAATCTTAGGTTAGAGGTACCTACAACTTTGGGATTTTTTGTTTTGTTTTTGCTTTTCTGTTTAGTTTTGCTAGAGAAAACAGGGATAGTGACCACCTTCCTAAAAAAAGTTGCACTCAAAAAAGGTAAAGTATGAAGAGAAATGAAGATGAGTAAGATCAGCTAGGTTAAAACTCTAGATGTGATGCTTGTACAAATTTTGTAGCCTCTCTGAGGTATCTTTTCACAGAACAGAATATTTTGATAATAACTTACTGTAGAAATATATGAAAACAGTGTAGAAGTGGTATTCTTTGCACCTAGCTAATTTTAAGAAATTATATAATTTATGATTTTCACTGTAAAATAATATCTTTCATTATTTTACATTTTATACTAATCCTAGCTCTAGAGGCATAATTAATTTGTGTTTAATCTGAGACTGACAAGAGTTTCTCAAGATGTTGTCACTAGTCACTTGTTCACGATAGCATTGTCACTAGTAGCATTGTTCACTGATTTGCTCTAGCGGGCGTCAGTAATGTCTCCATTTGTTGGGAATGGGTCCATTATTGTTACTGTTTTTGTCATATCGAATACTCCACGGGTAGCTTGCCAGACTCTTCCTGTGCAACAAAAATTATTTGTTATCCCAGGTGAACTCAAGCTTCTGAAGAGGCTGGGGCTGCTGCTAAGGAGCCCCTCCCTCTCCTAGGGTCACTACAGGCAGCTCAGGTTTCACCTCATAGATCTAGGCTTCCTAGAGGAGAACAGCTCAGCAAAAGATACTTGCAGGGAAGCCCACTCAAGATGTTATTAACTTACTAATCACTAGAACTGTGTCTTTTATGATAACTATCACTATCACTATCATTATCTTCCCGTTAATCATCTATTTGCTAGAGCGGGCACCAGTAATATCTCCATATGTCCTGTCTCATGCTAGTAGAACCCAAAGGCATCCAATTCCTCCAGGAACATAAAGACCCTCAAACCATTATATTAGGTCACGGGAATGACCTAATATAAATGTTACTGGTATTTGGCATATCAAATGCTATACGAGCAGCTTGCCAGGCTTGCTAGTGCGGGTGGCATACCGTTACAGTCACCTCTAAATAAAGCAATTATTGATGAACCACGTGGCGCAATAGCCGGGCTGTGATAGTCTGGTCTGCTGGGTGGAGTTGTGACGAGAGGGAAGTCCGGATGTGAAAAATGGTGGGCCCCATGGAGTAGGGGAAGGTGGTCTGGCTTGTTGTGAGGCTCTGCTGGGGTGGCAGGCCAGGGCTAGAACCCGCCATACCTCCCGGGCGCCTCTATTATGATCACTGTATCACTGTCTTCCCGTTGTTCATCGATTTGCTTGAGCGGGCCCCAGTAACATCTCCATATGTCCTGTCTCATGCTAGTAGAGCCCAAGGGCATCTGCTTGCTCCAGGAACATAAAGAGCCACAATCCATTCCGGAATGAGGTCTATAATTGTTACTGGTATCTGGCATATCAAATACAACATGGGTAGCTTGCCAGGCTCTGCCGTGCAGGTAGCATACTCTTGCAGTCATCTCTAAGTCCAGCATTTAATGATGAACCGCACGGCCACTTTCGGCCGGCGCGAGCCAGACTGTGATAGGCTGGTCTGCTGGGTGGAGTTCTGATGAGAGAGAAGTCCAGATGTGAAAAATGGAGGCCCTCATGGAGTGGGGGGTCGTCTGGCTTGTTGCAAAGCTCTGCTGGGCTGGCGGCCAGGGCTAGAACCTGCCATCTCTCCTGGGCTCCTTGTGAGTGGCTGGGCACAGGGAGAGCAGTAGCAGCTCTGCCCCATGTCTGTCTCTGGATCAGCATACCTGGGCCGGATTAAAAAAAAGACTGCAGCAGGGTGGATTTGGATGAGCCGGACTGTGATAGGCTGGTCTGCTGGGTGGAGTTCTGATGAGAGAGAAGTCCGGATGTGGGAAATGGAGGCCCTCATGGAGTGGGGGGGTCGTCTGGCTTGTTGCAAGGCTCCTGCTGGGCTGGCGGGCCAGGGCTAGAACCCGCCATCTCTCCTGGGCTCCTTGTGAGTGGCTGGGCACAGGGAGAGCAAGTAGCAGCTCTGCCCCATGTCATGTCATGTCTATTATGATGCATTGGGAATATATGCTATTCACAGAAAATTTAAGTGCTTGCCCACATATTCCTTCTAGCTATAGGCCAAAGAATGCCATTTAAACAATCTGGACAAAAGGCTATGTTGGAAATAAGGTGGGTGTCTTCTAGGCTTCTAGGTAAAAAACACTGTGGGCTGCTATGAAGTTGCTTCTTTAACAGTTTCTTTCATTGATGCAGTGATCTTGGGATTTTGAATGTTCCTGCTCACATAATTGCAAGAGAAATGAAGCCCAAATCTGTGAGACATCAATTGTAGCCACCAAATCCATGAACTAACATAGGTAATCACCAAACCTTTACAAAGGTGACTGAGATTCTGAAATGTGTTTGTTATTGCAGCATTTTGAGTTTTTTTTTCTTTAACAAGCTAAGATTATAGGTAAATAGAAAATATGAGAAGCTACAATTGATAGAATTGACAACTGACAGGATAAATCATTATTACCGGTAACAAGTTTTATAATCTATAGTAAAAATCTTCTCATATTTTTAGAGCACATGAGTAGTTATGCTGAACATATTCTGAAGGATTATGTTATTTAAAAACTTCTGTCCTTTGTATATGACCTTTCAATAAAACAAAAGAAAAAGCAAGTAATCATTCAATATCAGGCAGTTTAATGCTTTGTTTAATGCACTATTCATATCTCTTACTATGTCAAAAATAAATATTTTGAAGTAAATTTAAAACCAAGAGTAGAATTGTTTACTACTAAATATTGTTTAAAAGACAATTGAATTTGCAAAAATATAATTCATGAAAAGTTCACAATTCAGTTATTTCACTTACCATAATGACAAAATCAGATTACTGACCCAGAAAACCAATTAACATCATAGCAATTGTTCTGAAATTGGCTTAATAACTTGCATGACTACTATGTCCAGTAGGCCAATTGCATACTAGAATGTTTTTAAATTCACAGACTTCACTTACTTCTATGCCAAAATATTTGTATTTGATAGAGTGGAGACGCAGATAAATTTTGATTTTATGTTATGTATGATTTGATTTAGCATTTGTGGTTGATGAATGGGTCAAATCTAAAAAAGATATATAGTGAATATACTTATTTTGCTAATTTTATAAAATATTTGTTTTAATTGCAAAAGTCAAAATAATATTTCACATTATTCTTTAATTATACATTTCTATGCCCACAGTTTCTTTTATTAGTGATGGCATGATAAATGATCAGGATAATGGTAGCACTGGAATTCATCAGATTAATTGTAAGACTCAAGGTTTACAAGTGGCTTCCTCATTTTTTTTACAAATGAATTTCTTTTACTAAGTGACCTTAGACTAGTCAGGTGACTGTTCTAGGATATATTTTCTGTAAAGTTTAAATATTCTTTGTTTTTTAAATTCAAAATTAGATGTATGTATCATATTAAGAAATGCATATGAAAATAGCTATTGCCACCCAAATGCTATGCTTACATATATATGTAAATATATATGTATATATTTCACTGTCTTCACTGTCTTCCCGTTCATCATCGATTTGCTCGAGCGGGCCCCAGTAACATCTCCATATGTCCTGTCTCATGCTAGTAGAGCCCAAGGCATCTGCTTGCTCCAGGAACATAAAGAGCCCCAATCCATTCGGAATGAGGTCTATAATTGTTATTGGTATTTGGCATATATCAAATACAACACGGGTAGCTTGCCAGGCTCTGCCGTGCAGGTAGCATACTCTTGTAGGCACCTCTAAGTCCAGCATTTATTGATGAACCGCAAGCAGCCGCAAGCGGCCGCGTGAGCCGGGCGCTGATAGGCTGGTCTGCTGGGTGGAGGTCTGACGAGAGAGAAGTCCGGATGTGGAAAACGGAGGCCCTCATGGAGTGGGGGTCTTCTGGCTTGTTGCGAGGCTCTGCTGGGATGGTGGGCCAGGGCTAGAACCCACCATCCCCCCGGGCGCCTCATGAGCGGCTGGTCACAGGGAGAGCCAGTAGCAGCTCTGCCCCCATGTCTGCAAGTCTGTATATATTTACATATATATATATTTAAGCCTGTGGACAGTCAAATGAAAACCCATTTGTTTAGTTATCTAGTAACTCTCTTCGTTCTTTGTCTTCCAACCTGATACACTAAATCTGTTCTCCCCTTTCCACTTGTAGATATCTCCTGACCTTTCACCCCTTCCAGTCTTGTCCAAATCCTCCTACCCATGCTTTGGAGAGACCTCTACACAACTGCGTTATATAGCACTTAGCAGACTATGTGAATAAATATGGTAAGCCCCTGCTTCTCCCCTCCACTATTTTGTAAACTCCCTGAAAGCAGTGGCAATACAGTTTTTATTTTTCATTTACAGTTCCAAGCAATAATGCATGCCATCAGGCTGATGCTTCAACACATTTACCAAACTGATCCTAAAGCTTGAAGATACTATGGTGACTAGTATTTTAAATAAATATTCTTATTAAAAATATTATTCCTCATGACTGGTTGACAATTTATAATACATATGACTTGGCAATTTCTAATCGAAAATCTTTTAATTTCTTAATGAACTGCATGTAATTTATGCTATATCTAGTAGAAAGCCATAAGAGAGTATATTTTTTTACTGCTTCTAATATCACTAGGAATATTTTTTGCAAAACATAAAAATTCTTTGCAACTTTTTTCCTTTTTAAAGTTCGGCTGAGCAGTTTATGGAATGGCACCCTGCCAAATGGTGATCCATTTTCTCAAAAACATCCTTTGAGACTGTGCCAAGCAGGCACACTAAGCTTATCTACTGCATCTTAGCATGGTCACATAATTCGTGCAAAATTATGTTTGACATTAAATTATAAACCCTTAGCATAATAATAAAAAAAATAAATAACTCTAAAAGCAAATTAAAAGATGTTTTCACTGGAGCAGGTTATTAGCCCACTGGAAACTTGATCTGTAGTAGTCAATCCATGGGCAGGCTTCCATTTCTGGAGGGTTTGAAGTTTCTCCCTGTGAGAGAAAAGTCTCTAATTCATGAAAGGAAAATTAGCTAATAAAATAATTTTTTCCTCCTGAACTGCTCTGTTGATGAAAACATGTCCACTGCAATCATAGAAAAGAGTGACTTTTTAAAACAAAGTCAGTCGCGTTGTCATAAACAGAAAGATGGTAAAGTTATTGCCTGCCTTTGCCAGAGGAAATAGTAATCAGCTGTGTTCTTTTCTCCTTTCTTTCACTGTAGTATTCAGGGAGTCTTTTCTTTGCACTAGGGTAACACAAATGAGAGTGTGGCAGAAGGAATTGGGTTGTGTCTCCGTGAGTCTGTGCCTTTGAAACCTTGTTCACTAGTACAACACAATCCCCAAAACATTAAAATATATTTCCACTTGATTATATCAAGCATGTCAATCTGGTACTATTATTTGCAAGTTTGGGCTGATTTTTTCAGATGTCGACAGCCCTGAAGTGATAGATTGAGATTTTGATGTTGTCTTAATGATCATTGCTTGGTTCTGATCTACACATCTTGCTCAGCATTCTAGGCTGACTTTCTGCAGAGATCAAATGATTACATGGGTACCTCGTACTGTAGATAAATCAAAACAACAACCATGCACTAACAGCAAAATTTATCCCCAGTTTATCCATGGGACTTATATTCTAATTGATTTTCATGTAATATTTCTCTTGTTTATTTGTAGTTAAAATCACCATTGTTGCTCTTCTCAAGAAAAAATATTTTTTGCATCTGAATAAATGTTTATGAAGGATAAGTTTGATGAAGGAATCTTCATCGAAGCATGAAAAACACTTCCTTTTGGTCCTTTAATATAATGAAAAAAAATAAAGCCCCACTTATCAGACTGCATCTGTAGGAAAGATACAAGACTACGTTTTACCCAAGATAACATTTCAAAATGATTGCCAGGTAACCTGCAAAACTGTAATGTGTTTTGCTGCCAAATTCATTTTAGCGTTGGGAATTAATTTTCCGATGTGTTTTTGGAAGCAAGAGGTGAATTAATTATAGCAGGCACTATGATATCATTGGAGTCTGAAGTTAGACAGGGATTCAGATGAACACGAAACTGGTAATATAATTGGACTTAGTTCCTTTATCTTTCAAGGGCTCTTTTACATGACAACACAATATTCACACCACTCCAAGGGATACCTTTGGCACTTCTACAATTCTAATTTCTTGCCACAGGCTGCTATTCATTGTTGATTCTTGGAACCCAAGCAAGATCGAGGGGGTGTAGCTGAGCTTGTTGTCCGGTTGCCTTCCTGAAGTTAAGTCCCAGGAGCATTTGCAAAAGTTTGACTAGGAGAGCAACAGCTCTCCTTAGAGCAAGGATTGCGAACCTTTGCATGGAATGTCAATGGATTCCTCACTCTGGAGAGGTCTGAACGCGAGAGCCCAGGCTGGGGTATATGGCGCTGTCTCCTGGAAGAACTGCACAGTTGGGCACGGATACATAACAGCTTTAGAACAGAACAGGAACAGAAGACAGAATCAGGTGGTTTAAATCTTCCTAACAGGCAAGTTTGGAACTCTGTCAAGTAATACTTGTTTGCCCTTGATATTAGAGCTCCAAAAGACTGTTTCAGCTGCGAAAATAAGTCCCAGGCCCAGGGAAAGGAATGAAATCACAGTAGCTTGAAAGGCAGCACAATCTGTCTCTTCTAGCAATTACTTTTGCTCAGTTTTCCCCTCAGTTTTCTAGTGTATATATTGTTCGTGTCTTTTTTTCTTTTATGCTCCCACCCACAGCCCACTATTTTCTGTTTAGGAGAACAGAGAGAGATCAAGAAGCATATTAATGTTTATCTGATAGTGTTTAAGAGGTTCACATTCTGACAGAAGGTTTTCTTTTCCTTTTTTTATTCCTTTTCATACTCATGGGTGTAAAAAGTAACTTCAACGGATAAGATGTAGATCATTAACAAAAATTAGTGCTTTAAATAGCAGATGGTTTTTCTAGGTCAACAAGCTTGCACAGCTCCAAGTTGACTTGGTCAAAGGCTCATTGGCTATGAGTTAGGGACACTTACATTTGGACTTTTTTGAGTTCAGGATTGAACATCTCTCTTCTGGCTGAATTTTATTACCACTAATAAAACAAGATCCAAAGTGCGTACGCTATTTTTAATGAGGACTACCCAAATATTTTTTAAAAAGTAATTCTGTGCTGCTTCCCTCTCTCTTTTTATTTTAAAGAGTTTTGAAAAAAAAATTAGGACTTATCTATATAGCATTAGCATAATGATAAGGACATAAAATATTTCTTTTAATCCTTATTATTGTTTATCAAATATAAAGGGAATAATTAGGGGTTTTTCTTTTTTCTTTACTGGTAAATTCATCAGATTAACTAGGTTCTTGCTTCAGGATTAAGGTATTTATAACTGGTTTCAAAAGCAAAATAGAAATTTTTTATAAACTATTACTTTTAGTCATTTAGAGTTTTTTACCTTAATCACTTGTTTATTTTAACCCTTATCTTGTACAAAATGTTCCCTTAAAGAAAATAACAAAGAAGCAGCAAACTCCTAATTGCTAATTATACTAAATCTTTTTTGAGGATTTATTTAAAATGGGGGATTCACATTATTTTACTATAAAATTCAAGTACAAGACTAGGGGTACACATGTGTAACTTTTGATAATGCATTAAGTAAAGCTTTGTGAGACATAAATACTTATTTAAAGATGACTATATTCTACAGGGTTGATCCTTATATTTGTAAAATAACATTAACTTTTAAACTATATGCTATCCTGCTATAGAATTAATTTCACTCTAAAAATAAAATGGACAATTAGGGCTAGATCATGGGTAAGTCTGGTAAAAAAAAAGTTTATGATTGGTTTTTTTTGCACTGCGGAAAAAAAATGACCGTTCAACTTTTTCAATGAGAAGCAAGATGGTCCCTTCTTCAGGAATTCTGCATGCAGTGATTTGAAGTTGTGTTAATTTTATATCAGAAAAAAAATTACGCATCTCTTCCCAAACCAGCACACATAGCAGAGCACACTAGCTGTGTCTTTTCCTAGCATATGGTATTCATCATTAGCAGTAGCGGCAGCAGCCACCTCTTTTAGTTGACTGGTGGAAAATAGAGCTCCAACTCAAATCTCTGTCTGCTCACCATAGCTTTTTCCAGTTAAATTGGTACCACAATCTGTATGGTTTCATCACTCCATTGGCAGTTTAATATAAACATCTGTTTCCAGTCTTTTATATCCTATCTGAGATTTATTCAGTCCCTCTGAGTTATCTGTCCTTTTTTCTCCTTCCCCATTTATTTCCCTTGACTTCTAAATGAAGTTTTATTTTCCAATATTTCCTTGATCTTTTGCTCAGATGTGTGCATCATTAAATGCATTTAATTAGCTCCCCCTTTCTGGAATCTGAGCTGTTGTTATGTAATCTGTTCCCTCACAATGTATTATGAAGCTCTTATACTTCCTCATGCAATTTTTTTGGAATTAAGGTAGCAAGACTTCAGGTTTCAGTGGAGGCTATTATTTTATTGTGACAGGCATGAGGATCAAACCAGAAAGAATGCTGTATAAGTTCAATAGCTTTTATTGAATTTTACCTATTTTTTACATTTTTGCTTCAAGAACAGGAATGAAATAATTCATATTATTTTTGCTTGTTGTTTATTCAGTTTATAATTTTGAAAGAAAGCACATTTTCCTTAAGGTAGTAATCAATGGTAGTAGCTAGGACCCTGCATCAAAGATAGCTGACTCTTTAATTCGACTATTGGTTATATGTCAGTAAATGTCCAGTGCTGAGGTCATTGTTATGAAATCAAATAGCAAGTTCTCATTTTTCCCATCTCCTTATTATTTTAGAAGCTGTTCATAAAGATTGAGGCCATGCAAGTCACCAAGTATAAGAAAATGGCAGATTCTGTAAACAATTGGCAGCAGAACTTTGTTCTTATTGTCCCATTAAGCTTAATATGAGGTGTTAAATTTAATGAAATGTGGTGAGTGAAGTGTTATTTTCCTATTGGTTACTGTAACAGTCATTAACAAGTAGGACACAACTAGTACTGAAAATAGAAGACTGTATCCATGACAACACAGAGTTCAGCTTTTCCATTTTCAGCAAATGGGACAGCAATTACTTAATATTTTCTTGAGTTATTAATTTCCTTATAAGTGGGAGTAACAAGAAGACTCTTGAACTGGGCAGTTAATAATCCAAATTACCTAAAAATTTTAGCTGCATCATTTATATAATCATTAAGTCATTCACTCATTTCTATAAACATCTGTTGAGATTCCATTATTCTATATGATAGATACTAAGTGCACAGAAATGAAAGATGCAGTTTCTGCCCCCAAGTTGTTCATAATCATATTAATATAATATTTCTCAAAGAAGGGTCTCTGAACAGGCAGCATCAGAACCCTTGGGAACACACAAAAATATAGATTTTTAGGTGCATCGTATAGTGCAAGATAAACTGCTTCAAATACTTCTCTTGCTTATAAAGTTTGAGAACTTTCAACTAAATGGATTAAACGTTTTTCAACTAATGGTATCTTGAATAATATGGTAAACAAAAATAAAATAAGATGAGTTTTATTTAAGATAGTTGTAACTTTGGAGAACTTCAGATGTTATCATCTGGGTTTTGGCCCAGCAGCATAAGCCATTGACCAACTTCAAATGATTGTAGACTGAGGGCATAGCTCAGTAGTATATCAATTGACTATACTGTGCGATTTATTGAAATGCTATTAAAATGGAAAAAGCTAAATGAAAACGTTTCCAGTTACACTGGTTTTTATAGGTCTCCTTAATTGATACACACATTTATGAATGTTAAAGATAAGAGTTTTATAAGATGCTTGAAGGAAGGGCCCTGTGTCCACTACAATGCTATTTAGATTCACTGTATCACTGTCTTCCCGTTCATCATCGATTTGCTCGAGCGGGCACCAGTAACATCTCCATATGTCCTGTCTCATTCTAGTGTAGCCCAAGGGCATCTGCTTGTTCCAGGAACATAAAGAGCCTCAAACCATTCCATCAGGTCACGGGAATGAGGTCTATAATTGTTACTGGTATTTGGCATATCAAATACGACATGGGTAGCTTGCCAGGCTCTGCCGTGTGGGTGGCATACTCGTAGTCACCTCTGATCTCCAGCATTTATTGATAAACTGGGCGGTGCAAGCGGCTGCACAAGCTGGGCTGTGATCAACTCTTCTGCTGGATGGATTCTGATGAGAGGGAGTCGGATGTGGAAAATGGCGGCCCTCATGGAGTAGGGGGTTCTTCTGGCTTCTTGCAAGGCTCTGCTGGGGTGGCGGGCCAGGGCTAGAACCTGCCATCCCTCCTGGACGCCTTGTGAGCGGCTGGGCTGGGCACAGGGAGAGCCCCGTGGTAGGGATCTCTCTCAGGGGAGTTTCTTGAAAAGCTATTTAGATTAATGTTCAATAAATGACCAACCTTCTTCTGGACTTAAATCTTTAAAAAACATTGTAACCTTTTCACTTATTTCCTATGCAAAATGAGGGAGGACGTGGAGATTGTGAGATTGCCAGAGGTTGTGAATTGAGCTTACTTCTATTCTGAATATTTGACTATTCAATTTGAAGGTTTGTGTTCATAAATATAAACACAAATTTCCACAAATGTGTCCCTGTACACACATATGTATATAATCTTATTTTATTTATAATTGAAAGTATATATTGTCTTCTTTTCCATTTCTAGCATAAAGCTCCTAAAGTCCGTAAGACTTCCAAAGTATTATGAGAGAAACAAATTTTTGTTTTATATGAGATGACTTTTGAGGTAGCATCTAAGAGGTGGGGATTGGTTGCTGAAAGAATTACTCATGTAGGAAAGAGTTGGAATACTCAGCCCAACAAATCTGGTCTCAGCCAGGTGAAATTTGAAATGTTGGAGGTCAAATCAACAGCGAACAGTCAATGTTATAATCAATTAGGCCTATGCACAAAGCTTTCATAAAAATCTCCAAATCACAGGCATCTGAAGATCTTCTAAATTGGTGACCATAATAAGATGCTGGGTGCTTTCCTTATACTATGCCTTGTTCACCTCTTCTGTCTGGTCATTGCAAAGTTAGACCTCTTAATAATAAATTGGCATCCTAATAGATGCGATGTGTAGCTGGCTTCCATGAGTTACTCTACTTAGGTAATCAGACACAAAGAGAAGCTTGTGGGAACAACTAATTTATATCCAGTCAGAGCACAAGTGACACCCTGGGCAGGTGATGGCTTTGGAAATTGGGGTAAGAAGGTGATCTGTAGGACGGAGACCTTAATGTGTGGCAGTTTCTAGTTTAGATGCTAGTTTTGGATAGATAGTATCAGAACTGAGTTGAATTATAAGATTTCTAGCTAATATACAAGAACGGCTTTATGGAATGAGGGTAGCTCCATCTCCCTCCCATCAAGTTAGAATTGAATGCAGAATATAGATTGAATGCAGAATATAGATGGCGAGAGAAGGGAAATAGGAAAATATATATTTATCTCTCTCTATATGTATATATGTTGTTAATATAATCATTCTATATATTTATTTTCTCATTATCAAGCCATGACCCCTAGTACAGTTGTGCCTTTCTTTTCTGTGAAACCATAACCTTTAGTTTTTGCCCACTCCAACTGTATATGAAGTCTCCCCAGTTATATCCATACCCAGAATTGTTTTGAACACTCCAACAGATAGATCACCACCCTTTTATTCTTAGGAACTCATCTGTTCTGTGAAACACTCCACTGACAGTAAAAAGTAACAACTTTGTGCTATATTATACTTATATTTTACTTCCCTTCATTCAACTTATTTGAGTATATTATTGAAGATGACTTCCCTGCCCCCACTCTGCTTTTAAATTGTAACTGATGTCTTTCTTTATAAACTCATACAATAATTATTTACAAAGGGATATCCCAGATATCAGGCAAAACCATTTATAGTAGTATAATGCTAACATGAAAAATTAATTTTATTGAAGATAAAATGAATAGATTAAATGTAGCATTCATTTTCTTTCCTTCCTTCCTCCTTCCTTCCTTCCTTCCTTCCTTCCTTCCTTCCTTCCTTCCTTCCTTCCTTCCTTCCTCCCTTCATTCCTTCTTTCCTTCCTTCCTTCCTTCCTTCCATCCTTTCTTCTTTTTCCTTCATTCCTATATTTGATTTTTGTGTCACATTCAATAGTGCTTGGGGATTGCTCCTGTCATGGCACTAAGGGACCACCCTTAGTAGAAGAGTGGACCCTGAAGTGCCAGAATTAGGTGCAAAGCTCTTGCCTACAAAATGTGTGCATAGATAGCCCAGCAATCTTCAATATTTTTACACCTATTGAATAGCACCTGTCTTTTCTTTTAAGGTAGCTTTCTGATTTCAAAAATAACATCTTTCAGGGCCCAGAGAGATAGCCCAGCGGGTAGGGCGTTTGCCTTGCACGCGGCCGGCTCATGCCGGCCTGGGTTCGATCCCGGCATTCCATATGGTCCCCCGAGCACCGCCAGGAGTAATTCCTGAGTGCAGAGCCAGGGAGTAGCCCCTGAGCATTGCCGGGTGTGACCCAAAAAAGCAAAAAAAAAAAAAAAAACAAACAAAAATTACATCTTTCAATTTTTACTCTGATAACTTTGCCACTACCACATATTTACATAGTCACCCTGGATAAATTTATTTTGATATCTATTTGAGGCTCTATACAAAAGCAGAGCCCGAGCTAAGGACTTCGTGGCAGGCTGTGTATTTGGGGGATTACAAATGAGGCTGGAATGAAGGAGCAAAACTAGAAACGTAGCTGGCGTGCTCAGGGTGCTGTTGAAGTTTCTATAACAGAAAATGGAACTTATTCCTTTAAATCTCTGAAAATCCAATGTCACCACCAAACTTTTCCAAAAGTCAGGTTGTTGAGTAATTTCACTACCACGTTCTACTCTCTAATAGCTTGAGAATGCCTTTTTTGAGGTACAATCTAACATTTGCAGGCTACTTTTAGGTAAGAACTAATTGGATTCCCAGAATTTCTGAAATCCCTGAAGTGGGAAATGCTTTAGTGTCATGCTAGCTGTGAGATGACATGGAAGTGCGTTCATAGTTTCAGCAGAAATCAAAGATGGGACATGACACTGGATGGTAGAAATGACTCCACTGTGAATGCTTTTCTATCTTTACATGAATTTTTCCGTTTTTCCCTCAAATGGTTATCACTGAATCATTTGCAAGTAGTTATAGTTACCTCACATTGACAAATCCCCCAAGTTTTAGCTCTAGAATTGGATCTGCTATAAAATTTACCCTGCCGGGGCGGGGGAGCGATAGCCCAGCGGATAGGGCATTTGCCTTGCACGTGGCCGGTCCATGCTGGCCTGGGTTCGATCCCGGCATCCCATATGGTCCCCTGAGCACCTCCAGGAGTAATTCCTAAGTACAGAGCCAGGAGTAATCCCTGAGAATTGCCTGGTGTGACCCAAAAAAGCAAAAAAAAAATTACCCTGCTCATGAATGTTACCTAGGAATCTTTCTTCTGAACTTGCAGAGTGGTGCATGCTACATACAGTAATAAGTAAAATTTATTGCTTTTCCTCTGAAGGATAAAAGCAGTGTGAGGTTAGGTAAGAGCTGTGTATTTTCTTATTTTCTTTGAAATTATGTATAGTTTAAGGCCTGATTATTATAGGCCTTGAATCATTATTTTATGAACAAGTGAAAGCTTAAATGAACACAAGAAAATGATTATTCTAGAACAATATTTACTCCAGACCAATATATATATGTATATATATACATATATATATATATATCACTATTTGTTATCACTGTCTTCCCATTGTTCTTTGTTATCGTTTTCTTATGAAAAATCAATGTACTCTGCTGATGAACAGTGATTAAATTCTTTAAATGAGTTTCCAGGGTGTCTATAATTTAATCCCATCTACATTTTTTAGCTTGAATCCCGTTACCCTCATTATTTATATTTACTCCCAGCATACTGCTATCATTATATTTTTTTATGTCTCATATTTTTTATTTTTTAGATATTTTATTATACCACCGTTAGATATACAATTACAAGATGTTCATGTTTGAATTTCGGTTCTACAGTGTTCCAACACACATCCCTCCACCCCTACCATCTCTCATCACCAATGTCCCCACCTCCCTTCCCCTTCCCCCAGCCTGCCTCCATGGCAAGTTCTTTATCTCCTTTCTCTCTTTCTCTCTCTGTCCTTCTTGCTTCCCTTTCTTACACATTGTAGATTGTAATATATTCTAGAAACGTGGTTGGTTCCACTAGCTTTATGTACCAGGTCCGGACCACGAAAATGGTGGCTATTATGGTGAGCGGGTCTCATCTGGCTACTTCAGAGGCCCTACAGAGGTGATGGGCCCACTCCCCCCAAAACCCATCTTGCTTCCTGGGGGCCTCATGGTCAGCTGAGCTAGGGGAGAGCTAGGGGGCAGCTCCTCCACCCCCTCCTGCATCTGACTCTCTGCATCATGGCGGAGAGCCCAGAGCAATTCATGGGCGGGGCCATCAGGCTTCTGGGCTGGGTCAGAGAGGGGGATGGGGATGCCAGCTCTGTCTCCAGGAACACCCGGTGACTTCTGCCTCCGGGAGCCACCTACCTGGGCTCGAACTCGGCTGCTCTGAGCTGGTCTTGAGGTCAGCATCTCTCTTGCATGAGTTCTGATGAGCTGTGGGCTTCTGACCGCAAATATGGTGGTTATTATGGTGAGTAAGTCACATCCGGCTGCTTCTGAGGCCCTACAGAGGTGATGGGCCAACACCCAAAACCCGTCTTGCCTCCTGGGAGCCTCATGGACAGCTGAGCTAGGGGAAGCTGGATGGCAGCTCTCACCGTGCATCTGAGTCTCTCATCTTTCTCTCTATCTTTATTTCTGTGTGTTTCTCTCTCTTCTCCTACATCTTGTGACTTGCTTTACGGTTTATGACACAATTATCTATGTGTATATTCAGTAGTGAGTTCTAGTGTGACATTATAGTTCTTCATTCCCCATCAACCTCCCCAGTTTGTTTTAAGTACATGATCATTATGGTGTACAGATGTGAATGATCCTGGGAAGGACCTGGTTCTAGCCTACTTTGTTATCTAAGCCTGTTGTGCGGCTGTGCACTGTCTCAGCCGTGCTTCTGGTGTGCCCCTTTTCCGGTTCATCTGGTTGTGGAGGCTGCGAGCCCATAGCCATGCCCACAAGCATGGAGAGGGAGGGAGCCCAAATCCATGCTCTAATTCCAGCCAGCGTGGCTTCCCCCAACATGACTGCTTCACCCTATGAGCTACATTGGTCTCTGCCAGGGACTAGTGATTCCTCAGAGACTCCGTGGGCAGCTCCTTGTGGGCTGGGCAGCGCACCTGTGCATCTGGTCTATCCCTTATCCAGTTCATTTCTATTGTTACTGTCTTTGGCATATCGAATACACTGTGGGTAGCTTGCCAGGCTCTGCCATGGCTGTGGGTTCATCCCAGGGGGACCCAGTCTTTTCCTATGTCAGACCCTCAACCATCCAGGGCCCAAAGGGCAAAGCCCTGGGGGTGTAGACAAGCCTGTCTCCTGTCTGACACCTCCCAATGCAGCCAGGCACTGCAGCCAGATCTGCAACATCTCAAGGGCTGGTGGCCCTGCTGTCATTATATTTCAATGAAACCTTCTGTTTCTCTATATGCAGGATATTGACATGTTAGTCTAATATTTTAAAGTGTATTTTGACTTTTTTAACATACATTGTGACATAGTTTAAAACTTATTTTCCTTGTGTCATTTATTACTTGTCTTCCGTTGTTCATCCATTTGCTCAATCGGGCACCAGTAATGTCTCCATCTGTTGAGAATGAAGTCCATTATTGTTACTGTTTTTGGCATATCGAATACACCACGGGTAGTTTGCCAGGCTCTCCTGTGCTTATTTTCCTAAAAAAAGGAAAAAAAACCCGATGACAACTAACTGGTGGTGGTTATCTTTTTCAAACAAATTGTAGTTTTCTTTTTCTATTTGAACCAGTAATTCCCAGTAACTCTGACATATGTCTGCAAACTGACTGCATTGAATCTTAAATTGAAATTTTATGTCGTCTACACACCTTTAAATAATATCTCTATTCTTAGTATATAATACATGCCTAGCAGTAACTTTGGCATATTTTTGTCAAATAGAGTACTCAGGCATTTACTTAATCATCAGCCACTTCAAATATGCCCCTAGACTCTAGATAGGCAGATTAGAACTATATGCCATGAAAACAACAGCCTTAACTCACCAGTGGGTAAAAACAGATAAACATTTGCCCTAAAATCAGCAATAATAAATGGAGAATTCTTTTAGAAATGATCAATAAACGAGACCATAGAAAGATGAATTATCTGAGAAAAAATTCAAGATTGTCTCCTAGAACAGCTAAGACTTTCCTAATATAAAAGCAACCAGGAAATACACTAACCTCAAAATATTTTAAAGCATTACTGATATTTGTATTCTCATTTTTCTTAATATATTTACTTGATTTTATGGTGTTTTAATGAATGAGAAAATGTGAAATGTGTTTAAATGTATTTAAAACAAAGTGATTATCGATTGTGGCTATTGCATTTGATGAATTATTAATATTTAAGAGAGTAGACCTAATAATTTAGAAAGTTCCATAGCAAATAGGAGAGGATTTTGTTTTCTTTTGTAGAGGCAAAATGGCAGAAGAGCTTTCCAGATGAGTGCAGGTTAGTTTTATAATTTCTCTGTCACGTTCTTCTTTTCATTATCTTATATAAAGTAAAGAAATATCCCATCATTAACAGTATTAAAGTCACAGAACTTCAATCAATAAAATAAAATGAATTAAAATATACACAATGAAAATATTAAAAATATTATCTTTCTTACATTTATCCCATAAGAAATGGAATAAAAAATAAGGACATGATCATATTGACACTTTTAACATTTTATTCCATACATCAGCTGACATTGGGCAAATTTTATAATAAAATTACACAAATTGAAACAGATACTAGTTATATCAATAAATTAAGCTAAACTAAGGGACTATTGAATGATAAGAAAATTATTTGTTCATATTTATTGGATTTTTGGTAGGCTTCAACAAGAGAATTCTGATCTTTCAGTACAATAGTTTTTAAAATTAATTTGTGCATTTACTTGTTTCAATATTATAAACAAGTCAGAGATTCACTTACTGTATTTTTTAAAGAAAAAATATAAAAGCGTTAAAAAACCTCTTCCTCCCCTTCTTGGCTCTCTTCCCTCTAATTCTTCTAACATTAATACAATGTTGCTGACTATGTTATGTTGTTACTAGGTTGTGTCAAATCAAGAGAATAATTGGACATTAAGATTCATCTCTGAATACATTAATTAGGTGATTTCTTTATTTCTGTCTTAAGTTACTAATGATTTCCTTTCCATAACTGGGAAACTCTGTAAGACCTCATTATCCTTTTTTGGGATTCTATAGCTACTTTAAGATGATTTTTTGGTGGATGTGGTTGTTCTGGTAACAGTAGAGGCTATATTAAGTTCCAAAAATTAAAATTTCAAAAAAGAAAGAATACTGTTTATGTTTTTAATGTGTGCCCTTCAGGGGGTTATTTCTTTGCAGATGTAACATGCTCTACAACAATGATACCTATGGAGAGGCATGAGCCCATGAATACAGATTTATTCATCAAGATGATGTTAGAAAAATTACATTCTCTCTAAATGGTATGGTTCTACCAGTTTTTCCCTTATGTGCAGAAGACTGGGTCATAATTCTCAGCTCAGAGATTATGTGCCTTCCTACACTGATAACATATTGTGAACAGGTCTTCAGTCTCCTAAATAACTATAATTTTTCTCTCTTATCCAGTGCTGAGTTGTTTATTTCTTTTTTTTGTTTGTTTGTTTTTAGGTTACACCCAGCAATGCTCAGGGATACTTCTGGCTCTGCACTCAGGAATTACTTCTGGCAGTGGTTGGGGGACCATATAAGGCGCCAGGGATTGAACCAGGGTTGGCGCGTGCAAGGCAAAACCCTCCCCACTGTGCTATCGCCTCCGCCCCAGGTGCTGAATTTTGGCTTATTCAAAACATAAGCCAATGAATCACCCAAATTATTTAACCTCTTTTGAGTATAAAAGTGATAAGCCTAAGATTATCTGAGGAGATTCTCTCTTATAACATTCCATGAAATTTAAATAGGCATTTTTTTGCCATATGAAAACTTTTCAAAAATTAATACAGTACGCATTTCCAAAGACTTTATTTCATTTGTAACTAAGTGATATTTCCTATAAACTTTCAGTTTTTAAATGATAAATTAATCATCAAATGGTTGCTATTCTTCATTATACCAATGCAGGTGGAAATGATCAACTCATATGATAAGCATATGCCACAGGATGCAGTAAAAAGCTGAAGAACAACCAAGGTGGAGTTCAGAGAGAAAAATCCAGAAGAGGAACTCCAAAAATACTCAGCTTCTTTCACTACTTAGCTTTGTGGGCCAGTGATAATCACATGATTGTTTTTATTTTCCTGCCGCGATTAAGGCCATGTGCATTGAAGCCATCTTCTTCATGCCACAATGAATTTAGCCCCAGACATTTTAAGCATGATTTCTTTTTTTTCCTTTTGAATTAGATCACAACATTTAGTATTTGAACTACAAAATATTCTGTGCTCCCGAGCAGAGCCAAATTTCGATATCATCACTGTCACTGTCACTGTCTTCCCGCTTCATCATCAATTTGCTCGAGCGGGCACCAGTAAAATCTCCATATGTCCTGTCTCATGCAAGTAGAGCCCAAGGGCACCTGCTTGCTCCAGGAACATAAAGAGCCTCAAACCATTCCATCAGGTCATAGGAATGAGGTCTATAATTGTTACTGGTATTTGGAATATTTTTTGTTACTGGTATATAAAATACAACACTGGTAGCTTGCCAGGCTCTGCCGTGTGGGTAGCATACTCTTGTAGTCATCTCTAAATCCAGCATTCATTGATGAACCGCAAGTGGCCACGCCAGCCAGGATGTGATAGGTTGGTCTGCTGGGTGGAGTTCTGATGAAGAGGAAGTCCGGATGTGATGTGGAAAATGGAGGCCCTCATGGAGTGGGGGTCGTCTGGCTTGTTGTGAGGCTCTGCTGGGGTGGCAGGCCAGGCCTAGAATCTGCCATCCCTCCCGGGCACCTCGTGGAGAGGCTGGGCACTGGGAGAGCCAGTAGCAGCTCTGCCCCATGTCTGTGAGTCTAAAAAGTCAAAAAGCCAATAAATAAATCAAAAAGTCAATAAATAAATTAAAAAAGTCAATAAATAAATAAAAGAAACAAAAGAAAATATATGTACGTCAGGAGATAGTACCGCATTAAGGCATGCATACCTGGCCTACGTTAGATTCCCATTACCCCATGATCCCTTGAGCATTTGTACAAAACCTGCAGGTCCCAGGTACTGCCCACAGAAACCCTGGAGGTTAGCCCCAGCACCACTGGGATGGCTTGGTATCCCCAGCACTCAGAGTCTGAGCAGTATCACAATCGCGGGCTCTTGTGCTGAACCCAATTCCCCCTTGGCTGAGAATCCCTGTCGGGGCTTTAGGAACTCTAAAAATGCTTGGGGGCCCCTACCCTCAAAGGTACATAGTAATATATTCTGAATAGGATCAGGAAAACAAGTGCGTGATATGGCTGTCATGAGACATGGCTGTGCACAAAGTGACAACTGTGTGATCCTTCCTGGAACAGCATGGGGTTATATGGGAGAAAATGCCTTTTTCAAAAACTATTTTATTGAGTCAACATGGCCAGAGGCTGGTCATGATCCGCTATCAGTCACACACTGTTCCAATACCCATCCCTACACCAGTGCATGTTTCCCACCACTAGGTGTGCCCCCTTTGCCCTCCTGCCACCCCCTCCCCCAGCCTGTGTCTATGGCAGGCACTTTCTTTCTTTGTCCCTCTCTCTCTCCCCTGGGCAATATGGTCTGCAATACAGATATGGAGAGTTGCTATGTTTGTTCCTTTACCAATTCTGCACACAGTTCCTATACAGAGGTGCTTTTCACTGTATTTGTCATTGGTCCCTCCCTGTCCCACCTCCTTCTTCCCAAGAGGTAGAAGCAGGTTTCCCAGCATGGACCAAGCCTCCTAGCCCTTGTTTCTACTGTCCTTGGATATTGTTTTTGTATTATGTTTCTCTTATACTCCACAAATGAGTGCAGTTGTTCTGTGTTTGTCCGTCTCCTTCTTACTCATTTCACTCAGCATGATACTCTATGGGAGACGTGTTGTTTGAAATGGTCTTCCATCAACAATACAAGGAGACTAAGCTCAATTACATTTTAGAGTTGATTTTGTTGTCAAATTATTTAACCTGAAATTTACAGTTAAAGGGTACATTTTATAGGAATAAATTTTTCATTATATATGTAGCTACTAGGAAAAATGAAGTTATGAAATTTGCCTATAAATGGATGGACATGGAGTGGATCATGTTGAGTGAAATTAGCCAGAAGGAGAAAGACAGATATAGAATGACTGCATTTAATTGCATGGCATGAATATATGATACATATATGTATATATGTATATATATTTGTGTATATATACATATATATACATATATATACATATTATGATACCAGTATCCAAGGTCTGAAAAAACATGAATCAGGAGGTCTTTTCAAAAGTGGAATCTACCACAAGCGTCTGAGAGTCGGAATTTGGGTGGGACAGAGAAGGAAACTGTGTGCTAACAATTGTTGTGATAATACCAGCCAAGAACTGAGTACTGAATACAGGCAAAAAGATGCACATGATAACCTCTAAATGTATGTATCTCAATCCACAGTGTGTAAGAGAAGGAAGAGAGAGAGAGAAAGAGAGAGAGAAAGAGAAAGAGAAAAGAGATAAAGAACTCTCCATAGAGGCAGGCTAAGGGAGGGAGGAGGGAATCTGGGACATTGGGTGTGGGTAATGGGCACCGGTGGAGGGTTTGGTGCTGAAACAATGCATGACTGAAACTTCGGACATGAACATCTTTGTAATTGTTTATCTCATGGTGGTATAATAAAATATTTAAAAAAAATCAGTATAGATAAGTTTTCCAAAGAAGGAAACAAGCAAATGGATAAAAAATTCTCAAAAATGTTAATAGAATAGAGTCTTTTTTATTGTTTCAATGTGCTGACTGGTAGCTATAATTTTGTCCTCTTATAAGTTATAAATACTATACATAAATTATAATTATGAGTGTCTTTCAGAATATGCCTATACTACTATGTTATAACTGGTTGTTGGACAATAAAACAAGCAAAGATATCAAAACAAGTTCTAATTTGACTACTATGTACAAGTAGTAATTTCAAGAAATGCTTTGACTATATATTGTGTTCTATACACCAGGGGAATACCTGTAACTAGAAATAAGGATGCACACAAACTTAGTCCTTTGTTAGGAATTTGGTTCATGCTCTCTTAGGAAAGACAAATTAATAAATAAATGTGCGTAATGACATATTTCGATAATAATAGTGTCCCTATAGCATAAATACAGTGGCGAGTTCTCTCTTTACCTTTGTATGTGTATGTCTGTCTGTTTGGAGGGATGAGGATTTATATTCCTGACTATTGTAAGTGATGCTTTCATGGACATGGTAATGCATTTATCTTTTTTTTTTAGTTTGCTTATTTTTGGGTCACACCCAGCAGTGCTCAGGGGTTTCTCCTGGTTCTGCACTCAGGAATTTCTCCCTGGCGGTTCGAGGGGACCATATGGGATGCCGGGGATCGAACCCGGCCGGCACAAGTGACCATGTACAAGGCAAATGCCCTACCCGCTGGGCTATCTCTCCGGCCCCTGCATTTTATCTTTTTAAGATTAGTGTTTTAGGGGCGGAGCGATAGCCCAGTGGGAAGGGCGTTGCCTTGCACACGGCCTGTGCCGGCCTGGGTTCGATCCCCGGCATCCCATATGGTTCCCGAGCACCGCCAGGAGGAATCCTGAGTGCAGAGCCAGGAGAAACCCCTGAGCATTACCAAAATGAAAAAAAAAAAAAAAAAAGATTAGTGTTTTAATATTTTTTATACCTAGATATGGGCTAGCTGGATTATATGGAAAGTCTACTCTTTTTTTTAAAAAATACAGACATTTGGACCATTTTTCACATGGCAGCATCATTTTACTTCCCTTCCAAGGTGTCTATTTTATTTATTGGTTCACTAAGATAAGGATTCAGCAAGGATCACATACTATACTTCTTGTTATGTTTAGGGTTTTCTGATTCTATAAAGGGGTTATATGTTTGTTCTGAAAACTTTGTACATTCCTAAGACCTGAAAGTTAGCTTGCTCTTATCACTTGATCACTTGAAACCCCATTATTGCTCGAGCAGGTGCCAGTAATATTTCCATTTGACCCTATCATGTGCCAGTGTAGCCCAATGGCATCTGGTTGCTTCAGGAATATGTCACTGTCTGTCACTGTCTTCCCGTTCATCATCAATTTGCTCGAGCGGGCCCCAGTAACATCTCCATATGTCCTCTCTCATGCTAGTAGAGCCCAAGGGCATCTGCTTGCTCCAGGAACATAAAGAGGCTCAAACCATTCCATCAGGTCATGGGAATGAGGTCTATAATTGTTACTGGTATTTGGCATATCAAATACGACACAGGTAGCTTGCCAGGCTCTGCCGTGTGGGTAGCATACTCTTGTAGTCATCTCTAAATACAGCATTTATTGATGAACCGCGTGGCGAAGCTGGGCTGTGATAGGCTGGTCTGCTGGGTGGAGTTCTGATGAGGGGAAGTCGGATGTGGAAAATGGAGGCCCCCTCATGGAGTGGGGGGTCCTCTGGCTTGTTCCGAGGCTCTGCTGGCGTGCCAGGTCAGGGCTAGAAACCGCCATCCCTCCCGGGTGCCTCGTGAGTGGCTGGGCACAGGGAGAGTCAGCAGCAGCTCTGCCCCATGTCTGTGAGTCTCCAGACAGGGCCTTGTTTGGAGAGTATGGCGGCTGGTACAAAGTGTGTAAGGTGGACAGCCCAACTGTTCACGAACACTTTAAAAAACCTCGGGGCTCTCTACAGGCGCCAGGGCAAATTTGAAGCTGCTGAGATCTTGGAGGAAGCGGCCATGCGGTCCACGGAAGCAGGGCCTCGACACTGCTCACAAGCAGAAGGTGGCCGAGGTGCTGAGTGGCGCGAGCACGCAGAGAAGGGGTGCAGCCGTGAGAGCTTGGGCGTTGTCAAGTACAAGAGTGGCCCACTTGCAGTCTGCTCCTGGAACCTTCTAAGCAGTCCACCACGCCTCTTCCGTGGCCAGGGCCCAGGGAAGATAGTCTCCTGCAGGCGCAGCATCAAACAGGGCAGCTGACCACGTTGTTCTCTGGAGCATTCAAGGGCGCCTTTCAGGTGGACATGAGCCAGGCAAGATAACCGGGTGTGCTTATGCTGACTCAGCAACCAGCCTGCACATCAATGGGAGACCCAGACACAGGCACGGGCACAGCAGGATCCAGGCAGATGGTCTCTGATCCAATACACATGGGGAGGCAGGAAACTTCAGGTGGAGGCGTTGAGACTGGAGTGAGGGGGGACACCCCAGGCACTGGAAGCAGCCTTTGCTGTCTGTAGCCGACTTCCCCCCAACCTGAAAGGAAACTGGAGAGCAGCCTTCACGTAGAGGCACCCACTCTGGTAGTGCAAGCATCAGCCCTCATCAGCGGGCACGAACCTCTGGCAGCGCTGCTCCTGGAACCTTCTAAGCAGTCCACACTCCTCTTCTGTGGCCAGGGCCCAGGAATATGAAGAGCCTCAAACCATTTGTTCAGGGTCTTGGCGAAGAAGTCTGACCATCTTGTAGCTGGGCGGCCACGTGATCTTTTTTTTTTTTTTTTTGCTTTTTTGGGTCAAACCCGGCAATACTCAAGGGTTTCTTCTGGCTCTGCACTCAGGAATTACTCCTGGCGGTGCTCGGGTGACCGTATGGGATGCCAGGGATTGAACCCGGGCCAGTGCCGGCCCGGCCGCATGCAAAGCAAATGCCCTCCCCACTGGACTATCGCTCCAGCCCCCATGTGATATTTTGACATCCCGTGGGATCCAGTCAGTAATGGCTCTAGTCCAGCGGTCATCTCCAAATCGCATTACATGTCCAGCTTATTTGATTTTCGATGCCTTGGCAAACGAGACAGCATCCCTGATTCTGGAATAGCGACCGAGGTCAGAACTCCCGATTCCTTCTCTCACTTGAGGGGGCGTGATATTCCAAGCATAGCTCTTTCGATTCCTCTTTGGGAGACCCGAATAGCATTCTCATCCTGCTTTCGTAGGGCCCAGGTCTCTGAGGCGTATGTTAATGCAGGGAGAATGGTGGAGTCAAAGAGATGTGCCTGGAGCCGGAGGTTCTTTGTCCTTTTAACTATTTCTTCTATGCTTTTGAAGGCATTTCATGCTGCTCTCTTCCTCCTGCGCAGCTCAGGTTTCAGGTAGTTCATCATGTTGAGTTCTCGACCTAGGTACACATAACTGCTGCATTCAGAGATGTTTGTTCCATTGACAGTGAATGGGGCCTCTGGAACTAGTTCATTTTTATAAACATTGTTTCTTGAACATTTCATGAACATATCTTCCTCTTATATATCCTCTATTTCTTGTGAATGGGTGATTATATCCAGGGTCCCTCAATTAAGTAACCAAAGCTTTTCTGAAAGTAGTTTGCAACAAGATTTCTAATGTCAGATCTAGTTGCTTATCTTGGCCTGTAACTCCACAAGAGTGGACTGAGGGACTGTTGAAAGTAGTAGGAAAAGGGAAAGATCATGTAACTTTATATTATCAGATGCCTGCTCTAGTCAAGGTGCTGTTCCATGGAGACCTATGAAAATACTTAGATATCACCTTGCCACTTACTTCAACTTTGCTTTCTTTTGATTGAAGGAGTCTCAGAGTAGATGCTTGCACAAGCTATTTTCCAAATCTGAAGCTGAAATCAGGGAGAGACAGAGGGTTGAGGTTTAAAAGTTGTATGCTATGATTAGTTTCATCTTTGTTTTGTTTTGTCATTTTTTTAAAAAAGGTTAGACAGTTTCATAGGCAGTTCTGTGTATGTTTTTATTTTGTTAGGCATATAATGACTACTCTTCCCATTTTAAATGATTCTTAGCTTAAATAAGCATGTCAGTGTTTATGGTCCTTCAGTAACTTCAGTGAAGATTTTCTATTTACTAATGATCATTGCTTACAACCATCACTTCTCTCAGCACTGCAAAAATGGTGACTTAATTTTTACCTTCCTTTTCTCTTTTTCTTTCTCTTTTTCTTTCTCTCTCTTTCTTTCTTTCTTTCTTTCTTTCTTTCTTTCTTTCTTTCTTTCTTTCTTTCTTTCTTTCTTTCTTTCTTTCTTTCTTTCTTTCTTTCTTTCTTTCTTTCTTTCTTTCTTTCTTTCTTTCTTTCTTTCTTTCTTTCTTTCTTTCTTTCTTTCTTTCCTTCCTTCCTTCCTTCCTTCCTTCCTTCCTTCCTTCCTTCCTTCCTTCCTTCCTTCCTTCCTTCCTTCCTTCCTTCCTTCCTTCCTTCTTTCTTTCTTTCTTTCTTTCTTTCTTTCTTTCTTTCTTTCTTTCTTTCTTTCTTTCTTTCTTTCTTTCTTTCTTTCTTTCTTTCTTTCTTTCTTTCTTTCTTTCTTTCTTTCCTTCTTCCTTCCTTCCTTCCTTCCTTCCTTCCTTCCTTCCTTCCTTCCTTCCTTCCTTCCTTCCTTCCTTCTTCCTTCCTTCCTTCCTTCCTTCCTTCCTTCCTTCCTTCCTTCCTTCCTTCCTTCCTCCCTCCCTCCCTCCCTCCCTCCCTTCCTCCCTCCTTCCTCCCTCCCTTCCTTCCTTTCTTCCTTCCTTCCTTTCTTACTCCCTCCCTCCCTCTCTCCCTCCCTCCCTTCCTCCCTTCCTCCCTTCCTCCCTCCCTCCCTTCATTCCTTCCTTCCTTCCTTTCTTACTCCCTTCCTCCCTCCCTCCCTCCTTCCCTCCCTCCCTCCCTTCCTTCCTTCCTTCCTTCCTCCCCCCTCCCTCCCTCCCTCCCTCCCTCCTCCCTTCCTTCCTTCCTCCCTTCCTTCCTTCCTTCCCCCCTCCTCCCTCCCTCCCTCCTTCCTTCCTTCCTCCCTTCCTTCCTTCCTTCCTTCCTTCCTTCCCTCCCCCTCCCTCCCTCCCTTCCTCCCCCTTCCTTCCTTCCTTCCTTCCTCCCTCCCTCCCTCCTTTCCTCCCTCCTCCCTCCCTCCCTCCCTCCCTCCCTTCCTTCCTTCCTTCCTTCCTTCCTTCCTTCCTTCCTTCCTTCCTTCCTTCCTTCCTTCCTTCCTTCCTTCCTTCCTTCCTTCCTTCCTTTCCTCTCTCCTGGCAATATGCTCAGGGTCACTCCTGGCAGTGTTCAGGAACCATAAGGCACCAGAGATTGAACCTAGGCCTCTTATATGCATGACATGTACTCAGCCTGATGAGCTGTCACTTGTGCCCCCTACATAATTTTCTATTATGCTTTCTGTATTTACTTACTGTGATCTTCAAAAACCAACATTCATTAACCTCAAAGTACTTAAACACCTTTACAGACAAGATACTTATTCGCTGATTCTCAGTCTTCCTAAAATCTCATTGTGAGCTGGGCATGTGGTTCAAGTGGCTCTATTAGACCTTGAGGTTGATTCTTGGCCGTGGTCTAGATCGTTAAGTACTGCTAGGTGTGGCACAATGACAAGAAATGTCTTATTTGAAAAATAATGTGTTGGTGCCACTCATAACCTTTTATGAGAATCATTGTATCTTGTTTCTTCTCCTAATAAGCAGAATTCCCATACTATTTTTTACATGTGCTGTGGGACTGTCTTTTTTTAAGGGTGCATATTAGTGCACCTGACCCAGAAAATCAGATGGGCTGGACACGTAATGCGATTTGGAGACAACCGCTGGACTAGAGCTGTTACCGACTGGATCCCACGGGATGTTAAAAGATCACGTGGGCGCCCACCTACAAGATGGTCAGACTTCCTTGTTAAGACCCTGAAGGAACGGTTTGAGGCTCTTCATATTCCTGAATCAACCAGATGCCATTGGGCTACATTGGCGACGTGATAGGTCCAATGGAAATGTTACTGGCGCCCGCTCGAGCAAATCGATGAATAACGGGATTCAAGTGATCAAGTGAAGTCACCCAGATATAGTTCTTGTACCACATGGTTTTGAAGCATCTATAGGCATAGTCTTGAAGCCTCTGCACCCCAGGTGGCTCTAGAAGTCTGAACTGCATCCCATCCTCAGGCACTTGCTCTGAAATTCTAGCTGGTTGGCCCAGAGTCACTCACAAAGCCTTAGGCTTTCTGAGCACCTCTTAGGCTCCCTACAAATTCAAAAAAGCTGTAAACTCAGATTAGGAAAGAGGCTAAGTTTTGCATACAGCTAGTCCTGATTCAATCCCAAGAACCACATGTAGTTTCCCAGGTACCTCCAGATTGGTCCCTTAGCACAAAGATTCAGGGAAACCGAGGTAGGACCCCAACCCCAAACCAGGATATGGCCCAAAATCAGTCCAAAAAAGGGTGGAATGGATAGTATTTAGACTTTTTAAAAACAATATTAAAGATTATCCTTCACTCATACTTTGTAAAGGAAAGTAGAACAGGTAAATGACTAACTCAGTCACAGAGGCCAAGAAGAAAGTAAAGATCACTTATCATTCTGGTACCGAAGCGCCAGTGCAGTAAAACTGGCAATATTCTCAGTACTGAGAAAAATAAAAAGAGTTTCTTGCATAACTTAAAATTTTTAAACCCCAACTTTCTGCTAACCAGGTGGATTCCAAAACTCATGATTCTCAAAATAGGAACCCAGATCCTTAACAGTCCTGCTTTCCTAAAATATTTTATAAAGAAGAGTTAAAACTTGTGAGCAGTGGTGCCAAATTCAATTGCAAACCAACTTGTCTCATAGCTAAATACGGTGACCAGCACACCCTGGTTTTGCTTGGGATTCTCCCAGTCTAAAGCAATGAAAATTCCTCATCTCTGAGACCACCTCAAATCCTAGAAAAACTGAAATAGCTGAATAGTTCAGTAAATAAAATCTTTTAACAATGTATTTCTAGTCAATGTTCAGTTTTCTAATTGAGGAATATTAATGCAATTTCCTCCATTTGCTGGCCTGTCGTATTATTTTCCCTTTTCTTCTCCTCTGTGGCCACCAGCTCATGTTTATAAGGGACTGTGGAGGAAACACCGTGTTCTGTATTCAGGGAACAGAGAAAGTGAGGTCACCAGGCCGCATGGGGATCCACAACATTGCTGTTAACTTCACTAACACCTGTTTTAAGTTAATCTGAAAATGACAGTTGGGAATAATGATTTCTGCATAATTGTTTTTGCTATTTGTATTAGTTTATATTTCTGGGAAAATACACTTCTAAAATAATAGCTTATCTTAGATTTGAAAACTGCATAGATTTCTTTGCTAAAGACAGCACTTCTATTTTCACTCCACTTGGTATATCTGTGAATTCTATGATGCTATAAACAACTATGATAACCATATAATTTTATATTTTAATGTAATCATATAGCCCTGACTGGCTATTGTTCTGGCACAGAACAGTTTCTTTTCACTTCCCTAAATACCCATTTGTGGGATCAAAGTATTTTTTTTTATTTCTCCAGCATTTTAATATAGCTTTTAGGCATCACTATGATATCATTCCTTCTTAAATATTAGAAAGGCAATATTCTAATTTTCAAGAATGGGTAAAAGTTTATAATTTGAGTTTATCATGCTAATAAAATATTTTTCTGACCTGATGCCCAGAATTGCTTCTTTTTAACTTTATTTAAACTCCGTTATTTACAAAGTACAGTTTTTCACAATAGAGTTGTTAGAAAGACTACTAATCATTCAACACTAATCCCACCACCAGTGTGCTCGCATCATCACCAAAGACCCTTATTTCCCACCCCCCAATTCCCATGCCTGCTCCTTTGCAGGCACTAATTATATTGACCATTACAGTCCATATATAGGAAGGATATTGATAATGTCAAGACTTTTTTGAGGTGGTTGTTATGATGCGAATCTGGGCATTTTCTGGTTTTGCATTCATCTTTTGAGTTCTAGAACATTGAGGGTTTCTACTAGTTAACCCAAAGCCACCACCACTGCACCTATGGACAACACTTATTTCAATTTTTTCCTCAACTTCTCTTTGAGCCTGTCCTGACATACACTGAAAAATCTATTCTATATTGTTTGTTGGAGCCAATTATCCAAACAGAGTAGATGAATATATTCTTAGTTGAGTCAATGGAATTTTTAAATCGCAAATGGATCCATTGTGCCATTTGAGCCCACTATATGAAATTATCTATATGTTCCACAGACCAGACATCGTGACCACACACTTGTGATTGTATGCCCCATACTTAATTCTACAAAGTGTGATGGGATACCTGGTATATCAGTACACTGGGTTTTGAGATATCGTGTGGCCACTTTGTAGCTGCACACCACGGGAGACACAGGGAGCAGCTTTTGCTGTGTGTCTGTGTCTCTGGATCATGGTCAATAGAGCCGGAAGCAGTTCAAGGACAGGCCTTATGGGTCTACTGGAGGGACTGGAGGTGGGGTAGGGGCCCCAGTTCCAGCTCCATGAAAGTCTGGTGAGTTTGACCACAGTGGTTTGCATACCTGGGCTTAAGATCAGTTTCTCTCTTGGGTGAGGTTCTAATGAGCTAGCAGTCCAGACCTTGAAAATGGCTGCAATAGTGGTGCATAGGTTTTTCTGGCTTCTGAGACCAGAACCCATCTCCATTCTGGAGGTAGGACCCTTCCCCCAACTCTTTTCCCTCTGGAGGGCCAGGTGGGCCCATCCACGAACTACTTCTAGTGCTATGTGCCATGATACAGAGACACAGATAAAGGCAGAGCTGCTGCTGGCTCTCCCTGTGCTTGGGATCAAATTATTCTTCTGAGAACTCACTGTACTCCATTTAGTTTTCATTTTCAAACATATTTTTCTCAGATCTGAAGTAGTGTGATCACACAAATGAATTTATTCAATCAAACTTGCCAAATAATAGAATTTTCTTCCTTCAGATCAAGCATATTCATACCTGGGATATAGAGAATGACTTAGCTGCCTTCAGAATCTCTAATTCATTGACAAGAATTTTCAACTCTGACTTGGATGAGGAAAAGTTTAGCAAGTCATGTTGGAAACATGTAGACAATTGTTCATGCCCATTATGTACACAACTGAAAAACAAGTTGTTATCTATAAAATAAAAATAACATCCCTGTGGGTAACTTTTGATCATAACTTAGAAGACACTTAAGGAACTCATTAAATGTGAGTACACGTAGTAATATAAAAAATGACAATATTCAACATTTGTCAACAGACATATCCGCAATGTAAGAGAATAAAGAGTTATTGTCATTGACTACCTTTTTGACATTTATATTTGCTTTTGGTTGGAACAAATATATATAATGTAGTTTCAAAAGCAAAGTCAAGTTTTACATTTGGAGTAATTTTGTTTCCAAGCTTGATAGTCATGGGCAAACTGTTCTTTGAATGTAGACCTCATCTTTAAATGGGTCATGGAGATGAGCGGTCAGCTGGCCTTATAAGCTTTTTATTAAGACTAAATGAGTTAATGTAGGAACATAGGAGTTGAAATAATATATCATTCAACTCATGCCTGTGAAAATAGATTGAATTATAAGGCTTACTCCTTTCTGATATTATTAACAGAAAGCATTGAAAAGAGCGTGGCGAAAAATGAACTCTTTTGTACTGTTAGTGTACATTTTCTTTTGGAAAATGTATGTAGTTTACTTAAGAAGCTAGAATTATCATATGATACAACAACTTCACTTTTAGGGTAACTATTTAAAGAATATAAATATAAATTCATTACCATGTTTACTTTTTTGAGATAAAACATGGAAGCAACCTAAGGAAATGTTAATAGATAATTGGATAAATAAAATGAGGCATATAAGGGAATTATATTACAGTATAAAAAGCCAACTTTTGCCATTCATATGCAAATGGAAGGAGTTCAAAGAAATTATGTGAAATAAAGAGAAGACTTGTATTGGGTGATTTTACCTACATGCAATATGAAGTTACAAAACTCATGAAGAGACTAAATATAAAGAAAGACAAATTAATGGACGTTTACTATAGAATTAAGGTTACTTGAGGAGAATGAGGTAGGAGGGAGTGGAAGAAAAAATTTGGGGGAAGAGAAAAAATGAGTAAAAATATTAGGTCACGTTATTAATTTTAAAGGATAGTTTATATTTTGATTTTCTTAATAGATGAAAGAGTTCTTTTATAAATAAAACCAATGACCTCTAAGCAAGCTGGGAATAAAAGGAAACATAGAGAAAAAAAATTAATAAAATACTAAGCTCACTAAAGCTTGGTTAAAGTTATAGAGTGAATATTTTCTAGGATTTAGGGAGCAATTTAAAATTTTCATGATTTTTATAAAAGCCATACAAAATGAAATACATGCAAAATGCCTATATAATAGACATAAAGTAGACATTAGTGTATTAGTCTTTAATGATTAGATGCCATTTTTATCTTTCTAGGAAAAGAATGAAGAATTGTACTTTATTTTTCCTTATTTGGATTTCAGATTCTGGCTAGGGTTTTCAAATTCTACATATAAAAATATATTCTTTCGGTGCTGAACTGTCTTTGTAGAGGAAAAGACTTTGTTTATTACCAATAATAAAAATTTCTCTTCATAAAATATAACCAAGTTATTGTCTTTATTGTCTTAAGCATATTTCCAGGGAGGTTTTCATCCTGGATTGAAGTAGTTGTCTAAATAGATAGATACTTTCCCTGAAGTCACTGAAATATTATTTTAATGCTATGTTCAAAATAAAAGTTTTGATGAGGCTTTGACAGATGAAATGAATAAAACTTTTGAGGCTAAAAATAAAAGTATATTATAATTTTTACTACCCAAAATACAGACCCAAACACCCTATTTGTGTTTTTCTAATTTAAGTAATGTCTATGCAAAACATTAGCAATATATTTTTTGTCAGATTTATTATGTACAGATGATAATTATAAGACATTTCTGAGTATTCATTTATGAACTTGATATACATCTCTTGAAATTTGTTAAAAGTGCTTCTAGTCACCTTTTCTTTCTTTAGATTTAAATAAATCAGAGGAAACAAACCGTGTTTCTCAGTTACAAAGACAGAACCCAAGAAGGGTTAGTGTCTTTTCCCTCACAGGTGATGGAGTTTGGATAAAGAATGCTTTGGATAATGGCTGGCTTGTCTTCTGAACAGATGGTGATGGCCTTGTTGCTAGGATAAGGCCTCAAGAATTTAGTTTTTTAATTCCACATTATTTGCCTCAGTGCCATGAATATCCCTAGGTTTCCTGAGGGGGGAAAAAACAACAAAACACAAAACCGAAGCAACCTCCACCTCTACCAAAGCCTAAGAAAATCCACACAGGAAGAATAACAGAGAAAATAGAAGAAGATAGGGAAAAGAGTGAGAGAGAAAACAGTTTGAGTGAGAAAGGGAAAAAGAGTGAAAGAGAGAAGGAGGACGAGCGAAGAGAAAAAGAGAGAGATAAAGAGTGTGAGAGAGAGAAGGAGAGAGAGAGAGAGAGAGAGAGAGAGAGAGAGAGAGAGAGAGAGAGATATAGTATAGACTTCGGAGAAATGTTGCTCAGCTCTGAAAGGCAGGCGGAAGGAAGATTGGTTTACCAGAACTGGGCCTTTCTTGCTTTTGATACCACAGAGAAAAAATACCCATTTCTTCCTATTTGAAATCTGTTGATTTTCCTAATTAAGGCGAACATGTTTCCAGAAGGAGTTAGCTCTTTCAGCATGACATTTATAAAAACAACTATATATACACAAAAGAATATTTGCCAAGATTTGGGACTGATGGTAGTCTTAAGAAGCATTTTATAGAAATATTTTGAAATAGTTGCTGTATCTAAAAGTGAGTGACTTTAATTTCCTCTAGTCAATTAATTATCTAATTTCAGCTCTAGAAGATAATAACTGAAGTCTTTTTTATAAATGAATGAACAGTTAGAAAATGGTTAAACACAGCCCCAAAGCATGAAAAATATATTTGTTTAAACCGTTCTTCTTTTATCGTTAATTTGCTTCAGAGAATTTCCTCTAGTGTAATTTTCAATAAAATGCTGTTATTTTGAAGTCTCCTTTATTGAATATAAGACCGATGTATGTGATTATAGGCCAATAGTCGAAAGAATGTGGCAATTCTCAACATTCAGCTGTGAGGGAGGTGGTGACTGAACACTGGAATAGCATTACTGGCCAGCGCTCTCAGATCTTCTGCCTCAATTCGTCCTATCAGTCAAGTCATCCATTATGTTACTTGTCTTTACCCACTATATAGGCTCTTTTCGCTCTCTCTGTGTTTCTCAGTCTGACTGTCTGCTGCTGTCTGTCTCTCTCACACACATACACTTAAACCTTTTAACTTGCATAAAATCAGTTGTCTCAGTAAAATCTAGATGCAGCTTTATTAATTCAATAATTGGCCACAGAGTATTATGAATATTGATGACCCTTCCCCTTGTCTTTCATTTAACCTGCATTTGACTTCTAATTGTTAACATGTGCTCATGGAGCCTGACAATTTGGTGCTAAAATATCAGGTAGCTGGGAGATTTGTACCGCATGCAACATTATTATTAGGAATAGAGTTCTAGAGCTGTTGCTGAGATGAGTGTCAGTTAGGATGTGGGTATAAATCTCCTATTTTTTTTTGTGTTTTAAAATATTAATCATGGGGCCAGAGAGTTGTTCAGGAGGTAAGATATTTACCTGGTACAGGGGCAGTTTTTCCAGCTAAAACCTCTGGCACTGTTTGTGCTGTCCTAACACCACCAGGGTTCACTTCCAAGTAGAGAGCCAGGGAATAACCCCTGAGCATTGCTAGGATTCATTTCTGAGCACAAAGTCAGGAATTGCTCATGAACACGGCTGGGTGAGACCCCACCTGTATAAAAAACAAACAGATCTAATAAAGTCTGTTGATCAAATCTGGTTTTATATGAATTGGTTTGGAGGAAAATTGCATCGATTACCCTTTCCCACTTCTATTTTTCCCTTTCCATTTATGACCCTTAGGATTCTATCCCTGGATAAACTATTGAGTGCTTTAAGAAGTCTTCATGTAACATGACTCAACATTTGGGTTTTAAAATTTATACCCACAACATAGTTACCTATTTGGCTTTGCACTCCTTTTGTCCTTTATCAAATGGGCTGATTTACTTAACTCAAATTATGCCATTTAATTTAATGTGTTAGTTGCTCATTAATAGTTTTTTAGATAATAACTTTGCATTCTGCTAAGATTTTTGATGATGCAAACAATGACTAGCAATTAGATTTCTAAATGCTACAAAAAATAAGTAATAAGAAGATGGGGGAATGAGCGTGATATTTTTGGCAGAGATGCTCTTTTATATCTCTCACGTAGACTGTTGTCTTTTCTATGAAATGTCTGACCAGGCCTGTTTTAAAGAATTTTGCCATATTCAACTATGTATGTGTCTGAAGATGTGACCAGACACCATAGTCTGGCTTTTTATTTCTACTGGCCAAAACCTGCTATAAACTGTGTTGTCTCTAAACAGAAACACACACACACACACACACACACACACACACACTATCTCTCTCGATTTAATTTTTGCTACTGAATTTTTTGCAATTGCCAATTACTAAACTATTTATTTAGCCAAAATTATTTTAAACCTTAATTGCATGGAGATGCATGCATATTTTATCTTAGATTAATTTCTTCCAAATTTTGAACAGATATATTGGTTCTTCACAGAACACATGTCCTAAAACATGTTTCATTCTTCAAAGAAGTATAAGGATGAGCTTTCTGTGATTGAGCAAATTAATGTGAATATAATCTGTCTCCTTTTATTTGTTACTGTAATTGAACATAACAGCAACATTGTTGTTATATAAAACCAAGGATGTTACAATAAATTGTAAGCTAAAATTTCTTTTAAGTTGTAAATGGTTTTTATTTTAGAGTGTTTTTGCTCTGGTACTATTTCACTTTGTTGTTTACATTTTGAAGATGCACGTGTCTCTCTCTTTATACTTTGCATTCGACAGCCAGATTTAAACACACACACACACACACACATACACACACACGCATGCACGCACACACCACACATACACAGAGTTGCCATTTCAGAGTTGCCAGATCACCAGAAGCTGTCTCTTAACAACTGTGAAGTCCTGTTGAATGTGGTCTTAAAGCTCCCTTCCCCTTTTAAATATCTAGATTTCATGCTGGCAGCAGTTTTTAAAATGCTGATTTATGAGTACTCCCACTTAACACTTTCATGATCTGAATGACCACTAAGGCAAGTTTAGAACCAAAATGGAATAGCAAAAGGTTCTATAGCTGTTGCTACAGAAATCCTATTGTGTTTTGTAATTTTTTTCTGATAGAGGCAGTTCGATTGACCAAACATAACATGAGCATTGAGTAAAGAATTCTTAGATATCTGTGAGTAAGAGAAAAACATCAAGATTAGAAAAAAATTACGTTTATTCTTTCCTTAACTTTATTGTTAAAAAAGTGTAAACCTTGTAGTTTCTTGGTTTTAATGAAATATATATTTTATAGATGGAGTAAACAAATGTGTGATATGGGGAAAATATCATTGTTACCATTAGATGATCTCCTATTATCAAAAGGAAATCAAACGTTTGGGACATTTACAATGAAGTTCAGTAATTGTACCATCTTGTTTTTGTGGGTAAGTCATACAGAGAAGAATCTCCATATGTCCTGTCTCATGCACGATCCACGATCTTCCCGTTGATCATCTATTTGCTAGAGCGGGCACCAGTAATATCTCCATATGTCCAGAGAAGAATATATTGTGAAATTGTGGTAGTGACTTTTTGGTGAGCACATTGTCTGCTTAAGTGAAAATTTTTATTAAGTTGGAAACTGATCCCTGCATTGTATTGCTCATCCTGTGTTCAAATTGTGCAAATGCTCTGTCTTAAGTAAGTTCAAACTTATGAAGCTTTTAGGGATCTTCAAATAGAGGGTAGTTTATTCTCTACTGGTATGGGTTATATTACACACAGCCAAATGAATTATACGTGAGCTTTTTGCTATTGCTGTTGTCCTGGTGGTGGTGGTTTTGGGCCACACCAAACTGTGCTCAGAAAGTAGTACTGGCTCTGTGCTCAGCAATTCTTTTCATTTTTCAAAGAATATTAGATTTGGTTTTTATTGTAGAGCACACATATCAGGGCAAAGTGCTGCACACACAACTACAAATCAATTTTTGGGGAAAAGCTGTAAAAAATAAGACTGTAACTGCTTTATTTCAGTGATTATTCTTGGCAATGCTCTTGGGAGACACATGGGATGGTGGGGATGAATCTAGGTTGGCTACTTGCAGAGTAAGCACCTCACCCACTACTGTCTCTGTCCATCTCTGTATGTACAAACAAGTAAAGCATTATTTATCTGGTCACAAACTCCTACAGTTAAAGAAAATTAGTGTCCATTTATGTAAAAAATATGAAAATTTTAGGTTAGAGACCAGAATGTTACTTGGGGTTATCCAACTTTGTATTTGAGAGTATTCATTATTTTTGGTATCCACTAATGTGTTTTGTGTTGTACCTATATAGAATGAAATCATGGATCAATGTAATTGATAGAAAGTGTTAAATCAAATTATAATCTGTCCTGTCCAGATGCATCAAAAAGATGCAAATTTAGGAAAACTAGGAGGGAGAGGCTGAGATTGGAATGAAAGGTTATTGAGAAATTTAGCTTTTCTTTCTTCATTTTAATTCTGATATATAGGCTATTGTCTAATTAAAAGAGGAAAGTAGATAAAGACCAGAGAAAGAGATTTTATTTTTCCTATTAGCAATTTATTTATTCAGTTTTTGGTCAACACCCAGCAGTGCTCAGGGCTTGCTCCTGACTCTATGCTCTGGGGTTACTGAGTCAAATCCCTGGTTCTCTTTCTCCATTTTCAATGAATTCTTTATTCTTCCAATATATTCTTGCTGAATTTTGTCAAAATTTATCAGCATCTATTCATATTATCAGATGATATTTGTACTTTTACTTCCAGATATTATGTATTATATTGCTTTGTGCATATAATTATCTTTTTTTTTACAAAAAGGGTAAGGAGATTTTATTACTTTATCAGTTTATAATGCATGAAATGATATATGCTTGGCAATATGAATGGCAGTTATAAATTTATTTCATTATCATTGATTACTAATTAAATATATATAATACTTGGATTTTTAGCATGCCAGGAAGTTAGTTAAATTCAGAGAGATACATGTTCAGAAAGTTAAAACTATTCAAATGAACATAATGAAAGAGGAAACTGCTTATTTTTTTTTTGAAAAAGAAACAGTATCTTAAGTTTATTATATGTGTTGACATCATCTACATTTGCAATCAGTAGCAGTTCTTAATTTAATGATAAATTTTTTATTACAATTAAAAAGTTCATGTTTGGGTTTTGGTCATACAGTGTTTCCGCACCCGTCCCTCCACCAGTGCCCATCTCCATACATATAAAAAGATATACAATTAAAAAGTTCATGTTTGGGTTTTGGTCATACAGTGTTTCAGCACCCGTCCCTCCACCAGTGCCCATCTCCCACCAACAACATCCCGGTTCCCTCCCCTTCCCCAGCCCTGCTCCATGGCAGGTTCTTTATTTCTTTGCCTTTCTCTCTCTTTCTCTTTTCCTTCCCTTCTAGACTATGGATTACAGAACATACATTAAAAGGTTGTCATGTGAATCCTTTTGCCTCTATTTCATGCTCAGTTCTAGGTTGGCATTAGTACCCTCGACTATTATTAGCACCCTGTTAAGATGAATAATCTTTTGTGTTTCTGGAACAAGGCTCACTTATGTGAGATATGATACTTAAGATGCATTGTTGAATTCTGTTTGTTAGTATTTGGGTGACAGTTTTTATTTCAATGTTCATCAAAGATACATATATTTAAAGGTGTGTGTGTGCATGAGATGCATTCTAGTTTTGTTGAAAGGGTAATGTTGGTAGCATAAAATTAATTTACAAGCATTTCCTCCATTTTTTCATTGAAGATTCTCTGAACAGATGAGGTTTTAAAAGTCTGGTAACTTTCATCTAGTATACCAATCTATTCCACTAAAGGTTAATCGTTGTATACACACAATTTTTTATTAATTTCATGTAGGTTGTCAAAGATATTATTATATAGTTATATTTGTAGGTTATTAACTTTCATTTATTTCTGATTCTATCTCAGAATCAAAAGACATGTTATTTTCTCCTTTATGCTTCCTTTTAATTTCTTCTTTTTTTGATGATTAATTGCTCTTTGTTTATAACCTTTCTTAATTTAGTAGAGGACAACCATATGCACCATTAGTAGTGCCATACACAATGCCACATATGAGAAGTTTCTCCTGTTCTTTATAAGAGCTTTCTTAATACATGCAAAATTGGTTTCAAGGTTACGAATACCCTGAGTTGTTGACTCAGGGTATTCGTTGACTCAGGGGTATGTTGACTTCATCTATTAACCCTGAGTCAACAACTCATGAAAGTCTGTATAGTTCCTTCAGATCTGAATGATAATTTAGCTTGATTGAGTATTCTTGATGAGATACTCATTTCATCGAGGTTTCACAGTATATCCTTCCATATTCTTTGAGTTCATAGAGTCTCTTTTGATAGATCTACTGTGAAACTTATGTGCTTCCCTTTGTATATAAATTCCCTTTTTTAGATTGTGCTACATTCAATAATCTTTCTCTTGACTTGATCACTTGATCACTTACTTGGCGTCCCATTATTATTCTTCGATTTGTTCGAGTGGGTGCCAGTAACATTTCCATTTGTCACGTGCCAGTGCAGTCCAATGGTATCTGCTTGCTCCAGGAATATGAAGAGCCTCAAGCGTTCGTTCAGAGACTTGACGAAGAAGTATGGCCATCTTGTGGGTGGGTGACCATGTGATCTTTTGACATCCCGTGGGATCCAGTCAGAAACAGTTCTACTCCAGTGGTCATATCCAAGTTGCATTACATGTCCAGCCCATCTGATTTTCGATCAAAATATTATTTCTGGTTAATAGTATTTTGAATATGTGTCCTGGAAATTTCCAAATTGGTCTTTTTACTGGGATCCTTTGGTCCTCTTGGATCTTGATGCCTGTAATCCTCAACTTAGGAAGTTCTTATCAAAGAAATTATCAATAAGAACTTATCCAATTTTTACATTACAACTAGCTAAGTGGTTTCTAAGTTTATTTTTTAAAATACAGCTTTAGTTTATTTTACTTTTTTAAATTTAGTTTTTTTTAAATTTCAATACCATTTATCTCATGAAAACTATGTTCATGAGAAATGAACTAGTTCCAGAGGCCCAATTCACTCTCAGTGGAACAAACATCTCTGAATGCAGCAGTTATGTGTACCTAGGTCGAGAAGTCAACATGATGAACAACTTAAAACCTGAGCTGCGCAGGAGGAAGAGAGCAGCATGGAATGCCTTCAAAAATATCGGAAGAAATAGCTAAGCAGACAAAGAACCTCCAGCTCCAGGCACATCTCTTCGACTCCACCATTCTCCCTGCACTAACATACGCTTCAGAGACCTGGGCCTACAAAAGCAGGATGAGAATGCTATTCAGGTCTCCCAAAGAGGAATCGAAAGAGCTATGCTTGGAATATCACGCCTCACTCAAGTGAAAGAAGGAATCCGGAGCTCCGAGCTCCATCGCTGTTCCAGAGTCAGGGCGCTGTCTCGCTTGCCAAGGCATCAAAAATCAGATGGGCTGGAAATGTAATGCGATTTAGAGACGACCACTGGACTAGAGCCATTACCGACTGGATTTCACGGGATGTCAAAAGATCACGTGGCCACCCACCTACGAGATGGTCAGACTTCTTCATCAAGACCCTGAGCGAACAGTTTGAGGCTCTTCGTATTCCTGAAACAATTAGATGCCATGGGCTACACTGCCATGTGATAGGGTCAAATGGAAATGTTACTGGCGCCTGCTTGAGCAAATCGATGAATAATAGGATGTCAAGTGATCAAGTGATCAATACCATTTATTTACAATTCACAAACGTAATTTTTTATCGTGCCCTCCATTATACTATTATTTTTGTTGTTACTGTTTTCTGGTTCCTTTAGATATGTTAAATTGTGAATTTCTTCATCTATTATAAAGACATATAATCACTATTATTTTCCTCCCTAATACACTTTGTTGCATCCCTATAGGCTTTTATAATTCATGTTTTAGCTATCATGTATTTTTACGTATCTTTAAACTCTCTGTTTGTACAGTTTTTATGTTTACTTTTTTGTAATTCTATTTTTTTTCTGCTTGAGTTATACTTTTATAAAACTATGATCAGAAAATGAATCTGATATTTTAATATTCAAACATTATTGATTATTTTTGTTCCAGAACATGGTCTATCATTGAAAATGTTATGTGTTTACTTAAAGAAATGTAAATTTTAGGAATTAAATGTTATACAAAGTTATATAAAGCTTTTGATTCTAGTCCATCAAGTAAGGTGGTTTACTTATCTATGTAGTTGATACTAGCCATAGTTGTAAGGTGTCAAAATACCAGATATTACTATTTTAGTATTGATATTACTTTTCTTACAAATATTTTTATTCCATTATGCATATGTATTAATAAATGAAAAAAATATTTTCATGTTTTAATTTTTTATCTGTTTTAATGTAAACAAAACCCACAAATATTTATACAATTCTAGAGATGAAAATGATTGAATAACCAAGCTCCAATATTAAAATCAATAATTATATAAAAGCCAGGTGAAAATTGTTTTATCTGATCTCAGGAATGTTCTTGTCTAAGAATTTCTTATGCTGTTTGATGCTATTTGAGCCATTTGTTTTAGTTTTTTTTGTTCTGTTGCTGAGTTTAGTTGGCTTTGATGTTACCTTCCCATTTTCTTTGTTGTGTTTCTACAGGAATATTAGTATTGAGCGATTAGGAAGCATCATACTGCATGGTCCAGAGACTTCAGGATCTATGATCTGGACCAATGAGTTGATATGGCAGTGACTGTGGAACTGGGAATGGCTGGTGGCTTCTGGAAGAATTGCGGGAGGTGGAGGAGACTGCCCGCTCTGACTCTGAGAGGACTCCTGAGTTCTAGTTTGCGCACCAGGGTACCTGAAATTATTCATAGTTTGACATCTCTGCAGAAAGTATTCATGAAATTGTGGAGTATTGCCCTTGAAGTGACTCTAGTGGTAGTGTGTAGCTCTTGGGGTTTCATCAGAGCGGGTACTCAGCCTGCCTCCTAAGGCCACTCCAGAGTTCTCACACCCAGGGATTGGTGTTTCCAGGAATTTTAGCCTCTTAATGTCCATTTCCTCAGATCAGGATGGTAGAGTCAACATGGAGGTGACTATACTTAGTATAAAATCTTCTTCTTCTTAAGAATATCTTATCCAGATTACTGGATTTTTGTTATTGATCTTTGTGGGTGCTTTGGATGTTTTAGTAATTAACCTTTTAACTGCTTTGCTGAGTGCAAATTTATTTATCCTATTGAGTAAGGTCTCTTGGTTTTAATCCATATTATTTTGCCATGGAGATAGGCACATTCTGCCTATCTTTTCCTCAAACCATTTTATGTACTTTGGTTCAAATTAGGGTCTTTGGTACATCTTAAATCGACTTTTATGGAAGGTGTGACTTATGGATCTAGCTTCATTACTTTGTATGTAGATGGATAGGTTATTTTTACTCAGTCTTATTTATCTAGCTCCTTTGTTATAAAGTAGTTGACTATGGATCTGGAGGTATGTCTTTGGGTTCTCAATATGAATTTGGCTATTTGAGGTGTTCTATGTTTTCATAAAAATTTACTAGTTCTTTCATAAGTGATTTATTGTTTAATGGCAAGGATCTTTCAATCTTTTGTTAAGTTAAACCCAAGATACTTGATGTTTATGGACACTGTTTTGAATGGAGTAGTCCTTTTGATCTCTTCCTTTTCTAGTTCATTATTTGCATATAAGAATGTAGCAGATATTTGTGTATTGACTTTGTATCTTGCTATTTTCCTGTATTAGTGTATTGTTTCTAAATGTGTTTTAATGACTCTGAAGAAGACAGATGGATGTCATTGTTCATTGTCAACATATTATCGGGGACATCCAAATCAAGATGACAATGAGATATCATCTCATACAGTGAGAATGGCACATATCAAAAAGACAGGGAGACAACTTGTTTTCGTGGGAATGTACTGAAAAAGGAACTCTCACTAAAGCTGGTAGATATGTTGTCTGCATCAAACTCTATGGAAAACAGTATGGATGTTTCTTGAAATAAAAGAATAGAGTTTCCAAATGAGTCTGCAATTCCACTTCTTGTTATCTACCCACAAGTCACAAAAACATTCATTAGAAAGCACATTTACAAAGCCTTGTTCATTGAAGCAGTTAATACAATAGGTAGAAATAGAATCAACCCAGTTGTCCAACAACAAATAAGTAATTAAAATTTAATATGCATACACAAACACATACACACAGTGTGTGTATGTGTACCCAAAGAGGCATACTATGCAGCTACAAAGAATGGTGCAATAATGTGATTATCTTAAACTTGGATGGAACTAAAGAATATGTGAAGTGAAGTAAATGAGAAATAGGTCACATGCCAGATACTTCACTTATGTGTAGTATATAGAATAGCATGACAAAGGGATGCAATGTTCCAAAGTTAGGCAAACTCTTGTTCCTAAATTATAAAAATGAAAAGTCAGGGAAAGAGAGAAAAGGAGAAAAGAATATGAAGAGGCGGATGTGAGGTAACAGAAGAAATGGTCAGGGGCTTTAGAGACATGGGTGGTGTGCATATGTTGTATATGTTATTTGTTTGTTAAAATTGTTCTCAGGTGCTTATAGTGGTCTCAATTACTTTAATTATGTCTTGAGTATTGGTCTATTTAGGTGTATTTTGTTTGAGACTTTCAGTTTCTTACACTTGAATGATTATTTCCTTTTTATAAATATGGAAGTTTTCAGTTATTACTCTTTAAATAGAGTTTTTACACCTCTTCTATGAAATCCCTATAATGAAGATGTTGTTCCCCTTGATATAATCTCATCAGACTCTTGCATTGCTTTCAGATTTTACAATTATTTTTTTTTCTATTTGCTGTTCTGTGTGCATGTTTTCCACTACCATACTTTCCAACTCACTGACTATATTGACTATATTGTACTGTTTACTGTTAAACCCCTCTATTGTAGTCTTTAACTTGATTATTGGTTTTTAAAAGTTCATTATTTCCTTTTGAAACTTTGTTGTTTGTTTTTGTTCTATGTTATGGAACCACGCCCAGCAATGCTCAGGGTGTAATTCTGGTTTTGTGCTCAGTAATCAATCCTAGTAGTACTTCTCGGACATTATGGCGATCCAGGGTTTGAATTAGATTCAGCTGCACACAATGCAAGTGACTTATTCACTATACTACCTTTCTGGTTCCTGTTTGCAACTTTTAAATTCACTCTATCCTGATTATAAATTCTTTAGTTTTGATGACTTTTTATGAATTCACTTGATCACTTGACATCCCATTATTCATAGATTTGCTTGAGCAGGCACCAGTAACATTTCCATTTGACCCTATCACGTGCCAGTGTGTAGACCAATGGCATCTGCTTGCTTCAGGAATACCAAGAGCCTCAAGCCTTTCATTCAGGGTCTTGACAAAGAAGTCTGACCATCTTGTATGCGTGGGCGGCCACGTGATCTATTGACATCCGTGGTATCCAGTCGATAATGGCTCTAGTCCAGTGGTCATCTCCAAATTGCATTACATGTCCAGCCCATCTGATTTTCGATGTCTTGGCAAACGAGACAGTGTCCCTGACTTTTGATCGTCGACAGAGGTCGGAACTCCGGATTCCTTCTCTCCCTTGAGTGAGGCACTATATTCCAAGCATAGCTCTTTTGATTCCTCTTTGGGGGACCCCAATAGCGTTCTCATCCTGCTTTCGTAGGGCCCAGCTTTCTTATTTTATTTTAACTGTGATTATATTACACTTTTTAAGTAACTGGCTTCTACCACATTTAAACTTTTCTTTGTGTTTTTGCATTCTTATGTTCATGCTATACTATTCACAAAAGTCCCAAATCTGGAAAGAGCCCAATGAACTAAGAACAGATGAAAGGATAAAGAAACCATGGTACATATACACAGTGGAATATTCTTCAGCTATGAGGTGAGACAAAAGTATGCAATTTCCTAGTACATGCATGTGTTACAGTATCATGAGACTAAAGTTAGAAAGCTGGGGACAGATAAAGAATGGTCTCCTTCATATAAAGAAAAATAGGAAACAAAATAAAGAAACATAGGAAACAAATGCCCAGAAACAACAGAAGATGAGAATTCTCATTGGTAGTAAGGTTACCAGTGAGGGAACATGGTGGGAGCCAGGGGGAATTGTAAGACAATAGTGGAGGAAAAAGAACATCCGTAGTGGGTGTGTTGCAGGAATGTGTTATGCATCAAGCCCTACCATTAACAGTACTGAGCATTATGATGAATACAATAAAATTAGTTTTATAAATGTACTATAGATAAACAAATTTGCAAATATTTTTTGCTAGCTGACCTCACTTATAATAAATTCTATAAGTTAAGATGCATAGTGCCATCATCTTAATACAAATAATCAGAATACAAACAGAGTAAGGCATAGAAAGCATGATTTAAGGTAAAGATACAATTTTAATAAATACTGCAATGGATATTTTATTCTCTCAACTTATTTAAAAATGAATGCACACAGCTAAATTCACACATGCACACACACATATAAATATCCTTTTTGTGCCTACAACATGTGGAGTCTAATATATTTGTCAGTGACAGCACTATGAGGTACTCGGGTATACAGCAGTAATGGACTAAGGAAATGATTCCAGATGTTAACTTTATAAGAATAAAGACAGCCAGAAATTAAGAGCAAGGTTACTATACTAAAGCTCAAACTCATCTTTAAAAAATTTTTTATTGTTCACTGTGAAACTACAAAGTTATTCATGATTGCGCTTAAGGCATCCATTGTTTCAACACCAATCCCTTCACCAGTGTCTACTTCCTTCCACCATTTTTTCCACCCTCCCCTGCTTGCATCCTACCACTAGTCTGCCACCACAAGAAGCACATTTTAAAAATATGCATTTTTTCATTGTTGTTTATTGTTTTTTTTGCCTATAGGTTTTCATACAAAACTTTTGACCACCTTTCAGTACTACCTCCCCATCCAGTTTGATTGTTCCTACACTATAATCATTGCCCACTCCTAATAGCCTATCTCCCAGCCCTCTCACATGGGATGCTTCCTACTGAAGCCCAGTCTTCAAATTCTTTGCTTCCATGGGCAAAAATTACCCAAATCCTTACTTTTTAAAAAATGTTAGCTAGTTCTTTTATATCAATAGTTTCTGCAATTTTACTAAATTATTTATATGAAGAAACTTGCTGACTTTTTTAGTAAGGGTTTTGGTAAAATTCTCCATTAGTTTTTGTTGTTGTTCTGATTTTTGACCACACCCAGTGTTTCTCAGGGCTTACTCCTGGCACAGTATCCATGGATCACTCCTTGGGGGTTATGAGGATGTTATAGGGTGTAGGGTATCGAACATGGGTTACTGTGTGCAAGACGAAAGTCCTATATGCTGTACTATTGCTTAGACTCCTAAAGTTCTTTTCATAAGAGAACATTCAATATTCATTGAGTAATTGGTCTCGATGCAACTAATTCCTTAAATTTCTGTTTGTCTGGAAATATTTTTTATTATTATTCCCTCAAATCTAAGTGCTATGTAGGTATAGGTTTCTGCATTGCAATTTCTTTTCATTCAGTACTTTGAATATATTTTCCCCAAACACCTCTTACTCATAGAGTTATAATTAAGTGTAGTGCCTTGTTAAGACCTTACACATAGCAGACTCAGGTTCAATTCTCATCACCACATATGATCCCTGAGCAATGCTAAGAGTGATCTCTGAGCACAGAGCTAGGAGATCCCCAAACACAGCTGGGTGGTTTTAAAAACTTAAAAAAAAGTATATGTAAATTTTGTATGCCTTGTGTTTGAGGCTTTCCTTCTTTCTTGCATCCTTGAGGAGAAGAACTCTCTCATTGAATCTTTCCATTGTGATTACAGTGTGGTTTTTCATCGTTCTGTTTGAATTTATTTTGTTTGGCATTCTTTGGGCCTCCTGGTTAGTATATAAGTTTTCCTTTTTATGTCCGGTAGGCTCTGAGCTATCATTTCTTCCACCAGTCATTCTTCTCCTTTGTCCTTCCCTTCTGGAATTTATATGATTCAGAGAGGTTTTCTGTCTTGCTATTGTCTAATATGTATCTTAATGTTTCTTCATTTTAAAAGTGCTCTTTGCTCTTACCTTTCCTTTATCAGTTGATATCTCTTGTGCTTGAGGTTACTGATTTTGCTTTTTGCTTCTTACATTCTGTTGCTGAGTCCTGCTGTTATATTTATTGGCACCTTCACTTTTGTTTGAGTTAGTTCTTTTATATTTTTCCACAAACATTTATTTGCATTTGTCAAATCCATCTTCCAGTGATTTCCTTAGGTTCAGTGAACATCATGAGGATTATTTTTCTGAGTCATCTCTGGGCAGAGTAGAATGTTCTGATGTACTTGAAGTCTTTTTTGGGCTCTTGCCAACATTCACTGATGTTGTTTTGTCCCTTCATTTTTTCATTATTCCCACTGCTTTGTGGAATATAGATATACAAAATATTATAAATATTATATATATATATATATATATATATATATATATACTTAGAAAGTAGAATAATTTGTTGGAAAGTAGAAAAGTTTATTGGAAAGTAGAAAAGTAAGGAAAAGGAACCCTCATGCGTGGAGAAACTTTTCGAGGACTAAATTGGAATATTTGTTTAGGATTTAGTTCCCTAGCACAGATCTGGTTATCCTGTTATTTATATTAGGCTAGTGTCTGTATCTACTGATTTCAAGAAGCTAAAGATGACTTATTAGTATTTCTTAGATGTTTGGAAGACCAAATTTGCAATGTGTGTTTGTGTTGTGTGTACTTGGATAACAATAGGGGATTTGTCACTACTCTGCCTGTATTTGTTAATAGCACCAAGTTAGCCAAAAGAAGTGAGGCTTCTTTGTAAGCAATGAAAAAAAATTCTCTAATTGTGGACAAGAAATAGCTGTCACTCTGTCTCTCTCTCTCTGTCTCTCTGTTTCTCTCTCTCTAAATATATATATATATGTATATATATACATATATATATATATATATACCCCACATATATAAACATTAAATTGTCAACTTAAATGGCACTTCTCTTTGGTATTGAGTTGTATCTCAAAACAATTGAGTAGTTATCTTTCCATCAAAGTGGTTTTCTTGTTTTACATGACTCAGCATGGCAACCATTAGGTTGAGAGTAAAGCACAAGAACTAGAAAGGAAAAATGTTAATAAACAAAAATTAAATTAAGCAAATTAAGAGACCCAAGACCCAAAACTTAAATCTGAAAAGAATTTAGGTAATTATTGCTAATTCTTGGGACTGACTGGAAACAAATGGGTCAGAAGTTGATTTAAGATACTGAGGAAATAGCATTGCCAATAAAATAATATTTTCAGGTTTATGAAACTCCATGATTATTAAAACACTCTCAGATACTCAAAATTAGATAAACAGGAAATTGCAATGATGAATTTGACTTCTGAAAGTTAGCACATTTTTCTTGTTCATTTCACATGACCATTAATTTATTGACAAAGACCAATATCCAAGTGTGATTGTGGAGAAAAGCGAATATGATATTTTAACCAAGAACTTGAATTAGGGGCGGGAACATGTACAAATCTCATGAATTGTGATTCATCCTACAATCCAGTAATATTTATCATTTCTATAAATTCATGCTTACTGTGCCTCCCATTTTCTCTTTCTATGTTGCAGTCCTTTTCAGATTTGTTTATTAATGTGGTATTACATATGAGGATGAAATGCTCGTCTTAGTTCATAGTTCACAGGATCATAATAAATCATGTAAAGTATGGAAATGCAGTACCACAGGGGCCCATGTAATTTGAGAATAAACTAAGGATGAAAACAATGTGATTACTTTGTTTTCAGGATAATAATAATGCGAAGAGGAATGAACAGGGTGATTTGAAAGGCACACTACAGCAGAAACAACTAGCTCTTAAAGAAAAATCAACCCAATCTTTTATTCTTAATGATTCCCCAACTTCAACGTTTTTCAGACTTTCTTAGACTTGTTTAAAAGTCTAGTCAATAGCGGCTGGAGCGATAGCCCAGCGGGTAAGGGCGTTTGCCTTGCACGCGGCCTGTCTATGCCGGCCTGGGTTCAATCCCGGGCATCCCATATGGTCCCCGAGCACCGCCAGGAGTAATTCCTGAGTGTAGAGCCAGGAGTAACCCCTGAGCATCGCGGGTGTGACCCAAAAAAAAGCAAAAAAAAAGTCTAGTCAATAATATGTGAGCAGAAGAGATGTACATCGCACATAGGACTGTGATTATAAGTAGTGCATTAACTTTTGCTATCTTCTTTATTTAGCCTACTAGCTGGAAGGGAAACATTTGCTGTGATGACCTTGGAAATCATGTGTTTGATGTGGCAGATACTCCAATGGCCCTAAATTCACAAACAGGTTAGAGGAAAGGACCTATTTGTGTTTTCCCACTTAGAACCATTATTAATATTTCTCTTGCATTATCACATTTGAACATAGTTAAATCTTTACAAAAATGTTCTCTTCACTATTATAACTTTACCATTGAATGTCTTCCCTGTACTTTGCTGAATTTTATAAATTGTGCTGACATTTCCCCCTCTATTTCCCCATTGGTTCATGAACATTTCAGTGAGTACTCAAATTACTGATCTTATATTAAGGTGATTTTCGCCCATCTTGAGTTTCATTTCATCCTCCTTTAATTTGCTTTTAATGGTAGTGTAATCTCTGTAATACTTAGATATATGCACGGTGTACAGGTAATATGGTTTCAAATAATTGGAGGAAAATCAGAAGATCTGTCTCTTAAGAAGTTAAATTGTAGTAAGTAGAGACTGAGTAAATATGTCTTGTCTAATATATCTGTGTCTTCAATTTCACAAACATCAAAGTTATGATTCTTTAAAAAATGTATCTATATATTGGAGGAGGTGTTCATTTCGTGAACATAAGGGATAAGATGTATTTAGTCCTGCAGGAATCTATCATGATTTTTAGATCTGACTACAAGCTAATTTAGATTACCATTTAGTAAATTTGATTGATAACTTCAGAATTATCTCCTAGTAAGACCCAACAGTTTGGACTGATCATGATTGAGAATCTTCTACACAGTTTTAATTTAGCCACTGCATCATCATGGTAGTATATTTTAATATTTTTTTCTGTTCTTTTCACCTTTTATGCTGAAAAAAATTCTGGAAAGTAGCATATTAAAACAACCAGAGTGTTGCTCATTTAAATAATTTATTTTTCAATCAGGGATATCAGTTTGATGATTAATACACTGCATTCATTTTCTCCTTTTAAGAAACCTGGAACAAACAGGCTTGCACGGTGTATATATAATTTATTTAGGTGTTGAAGTCTGAGCCTACATTTGTAAGAGAAAAATTCAAACGAGTCATAATTAATATGTCACTTTAGGAGGAACAGTGGGACGAGGGGGTGGCAGAAAATGGATCTACCTGATGTTCCTGCAGTGTATGTGTGGAAAGGAGAAATTAAAGTTAATGCACAAAGAAAGGATCAGCTTTGCAAGCTCATTTCTTTGAGTTCATGCCAAAGTAAATAGGTATATCTGCGGATATCTTTTCTGGAGGTGTGGAAAGTGTAGGTTAAGTGTGATGGACTGCAGCACATTTCACGAGAGGAAGTTTGAAGAGTGCATTAATCTGGAAGTCCAATCTTGTTTTTCTCAGCTCCACTGCCATTTACTGGGTGAAAGGTAAAAGGCTATTTAGCATTTACAGTTCTCAATTTCTTTCTTGAATAAAGAGAGCTAACAGCTGTCCCTTTTCTGCTTCACCCATTACTATGAAGAGATAGAATGACGGCAGAAATACTATATAAACGTGCATTGCACCATGCATTCTATGAGGTTTTGACTCTATCATCACTGTCCTGGAGAGTAATTTTTCAGTATGGGACAAAAAGGTTGGTCTGCTCAACTCAAACTAGTAAACAGTTTTTGTGCCGTTGGATTTACTTCAGAACCATCCCGTAAGTATTTCAAGGGAACAGTCTTCTTCCCCAGACTTGACTCTCTTTGGTTGTCTCAGAGATTTCTTTCCTACCCAAAGCTATTGTTGACTCAATGACCTGCCAATTCACCCAATAAAGTGGAAAACAATGTGAGTGGTTTTATTTTTTCCAGTAATATTATTTGCATCAGTGAATGCACGAGATGAGAGCCTAATACTGAGAGCATATCACCCTCACGGCAGAGCCTGGCAAGCTACTCGTGTCGTATTTGATATGCTGCCAAAAACCAATAATATTTATAGACCTCATTCCCATGACCTGATGGAAGGGCTGAGGCTCTTCGTGTTCTTGGAGTGAGCAGATGCCTTTGGGCTACACTAGCATGTGACAGGATGTATGGAGATGTTACTGGTGCCCTCTCGAGCAAATTGATGAACAACGGGAAGACGAGTGATACAGTGATATAATATTATGTGATTCCTTCCTGGTGTGTGGAAGATGCCAAATAAAGCTTTGTATCTTTAACTTAAATTCCTGATGTTACACATAAGATAAAAACTTTGAGGGAGAAAGAAAATGAAGTTAGTATTGGAGTATTTACTACTGCTGATTCTTAAAGTTTTCTCTTCAAATCTTAAGAGTATTGTAGTGTTGAAGGACACTTTTGAGGCTTGGGTAGTTGGGTTACACCTGGTGTGTTCAGGAGTTAGTCCTGGTAATAATGAGTTACCCTGGATGTGTTAAGGGACCATATGTGGTACCAAGAAATGAACCAGTGTCAGTAATTACCTTCTATACTAACACTGGCCTATGGCGCACATTTTATTTTTATTTATTTTCTGTCTTTCCTCTTTTTTTAAAATTTTTTTATTTTTACAATTACAAAGATATACAATTAAAAAGTTCATATTTGGGTTTTGGTCATACAGTGTTCCAGCACCCATCCCGCCACCAGTGCCCATCTCCCACCACCCACGTCCCAGGTTTCCTCCTCCCTCCCCAGCCCTGCTCCATGGCAGGTTCTTTATTTCTTTCCGTTTCTCTCTCTTTCTCTTTTCCTTCCCCTCCAGACTATGGATTACAGAACATACATTAAAGGGTTTTCATGTGTATCTTTTTGTCTCTATTTAATGCTCAGTTCTAGGTTGGCATTAGTACCCTTGACAATTGTTAGCACACTGTTCCATTTTCTGTCTTACCTAGCCTCTGACTCCCACACGGTTGTGATAATTTCCACCTTTGATAAGACCTCCTGATATATGTTTCACTTGACCTTGGATATTGGTATCTTAATATGTACATATATGTTTATGTTATGCAGATAAATGCAGTCATTCTGTGTCTGTCTCTCTCCTTCTGGCTAATTTCGCTCAACATAATCTTCTCCATGTCCATCCATTTATAGGCAAATTTTATAACTTCATTTTTCCTAATAGCTGCATAGTATTCCATTGTGTAGATGTACCAAAGCTTCTTTATCCAGTCATCGATATTCGGGCACTCTGGTTGCTTCCAGATTCTGGCTATTGTGAATAATGCTGCTGTGAACATAAAAGTAGGGATGGTGTTTCCGCTGCGTATTTTTGGTTTCCCAGAGTAGATTCCCAGGAGTGGTATGGCTGGGTCAAATGGGAGCTCAATTTCTAGTCTTTGGAGGAAAGTCCATATTGTTTTCCAGAAAGGCTGTACCAGCCAGCATTCCCACCAACAATGGATGAGTGTCCCCTTTTCCCCACATCCAAGCCAGCACTTGTTGTTCTTGCTCTTTTGAATATGTGCCAGTCTCTGTGGTGTAAAGTGGTGTCTCATTGTTGTTTTGATTTGCATCTCTCTGATGATTAGTGATGATGAGCTTTTTTTCATATGTTTTTTTTGTATGGCGCACATTTTAAAAAGAGAGAATTGGAAGAACTGTGAGTTTAGAGTCAAGGAATCATGGAGTCAGAAAACTTGACAACATATCCTTTCAGCGACTATTGTTAAAATGAGGATGTTTAGTCTGGAAACTAGATACTTTGTGGGAGTTATGCAAACAAAACAATAGCATAAAGTTCCAGAGAGAAAAAACTCCATAAAACAAGAGATGAAGAAAAACAACAAAGAATTAGTGTATGTATGAAAGTTAGAAAGAAAATTTCTAGTAGCTTGTGTTACATTATAGAATGAGGTCTACAGTACCAAGATTCTTTATTCTAGTTCCTTTGGATGGTTCATCTGTTTAGTACATGACTTTGGAGATATTATGAAATAAGTTTAATTATTTGAATTTCAAGGTTTAAAGATTTGGGAAATAGAAGTAATAGAATTTTATTGCGGTCTCCATTACTTACTAGAAAGATTTCTTCAGTATTAGAGTTTTTAAAGCTAAATATTTTCATCTATAAAATACGAATGGCTAGATTTTACCAGTATTTCCTAGATAGACTGGTTGAAAAAAAATGATAATGCACTGAAAACATTGAATGCTCTCCTGTAATATAGGTGGTGATCAACAGATAGTAAAATAGACATTGAACTTTATTATAAATTAACTAGGGAGGACTTTCAGACAAAGATTTATGTGTGGTATTATTCAAAATACGCTGTCACAATTTTCATGTGGAAAAGTTATTATTTTTATTATCATTGTTTTAGCAAAGAGTTACTAGTAAATCATTCAATTTTGCACTCAAATGATAAGACTGCTGTAATATTATGCTGCCCTATTTGTGTGGAAAGTTCATTAAACTAGTTCTTAAACAAAATAAATTTCACAAGGTAAATGTCAGGAATGAGCAAGAAGGAGAGTAACTGGGTCATATTAATGACTATTGGAATTTTTATTTGAATTGAAATCTTGTCTTCTATTCCATTTATTTCTGTGGGAAAATCTATTTTGTTAGTGGTTTAATAGGAATTGCTTATGTTAGTAGTTATTTGTTCAGCAATACCAAGTCATTGAGAATTGAAGAATGAACTCAAGTAAATGCAACATATTATTGTCATTGGTATTAGAAAAGTTTAAAATGCCACCTTGTTAATTGTTAGAAAAAGTAAGTACTTAATTAAATCGAAACAAAAAGTTCAAAAAAGCCTGTCCAGGAGAAATTCACCATAATATCTTTCGGTGTCTTATGATTTTAATGTCATTTAACTCACATTTACATAAGTCTTTAATTTTATAGAAATGTATAATTTGTATATAAATATTTAAATTGCTACATACTACTTAAAACCATTTTCATATTTTTATTCTCTTGTCTTCTTTTTTGCAATATTTTGCTGTTACAAAACTTATTTATAGAAAAGCATTTATAGTTCAATATAATTCTTGTTGTTTTTTTGTTTTCTTTAAAAATGCTGTTTTGTAAGTAATAAACCCCTTATTTCTGTAAATCTTCAACCTAAGGGAAGATTAATTTGTAAATATGCTAATGGATTTTTAGAATATTAAACTTTCTGAAGAAAAATTACATTACTTCATATGAATGAACACATCTATCTTATTCAATTTACAAACTAATGGCTGAAAACTCTAAAACTGTTTCCTACTATGTGTCTCAGTAGCTAAAATGACTGAGGGCTCTGCCACAAACTTGGCATTTCACAGCAAATTTATTGGATAAGATTTTTTTTCCTGTCCTTTTATTTAGTTCTCCTTATTTAGTGGTATTTGAATGCTAGCTAATAAAATGCAATTCCTCTTACAAAAAGGTGAAAAAGTAAACATACTGCTCAAAATAGAAGTGATTTCTAAACAGGAAGTAGACTAAAAAGAACAAATGCTTAGTTTACAAGAGATATCAGTAGTAGAGAAGCTGGGAGGGAGATATTCCCACAGCTCACTTTCATTAAAACAGCAGGCGACTTCCTAGGCTAGGGAAGAAGCTGGTGTCTAGGTGCTTTAGTGAGTTAGCTGTTCCGATCTGCTCTGTTATTATGAGTGAGAAACTTAGCTGCTCTTCATTTTGGTTGTTTATTATTTATTTTCATCGGCTAGATTATTCCATTGAATACATTCCCTCCTAAATTCAGGCAAAATTACCTTATTGTACTGCCAGTATCCTGAGATGACTTTAAGAATGATCATCAGCTTTTGTCTCTAGGCAGTACCCTGAATTCCATGGTGAAATTTGTATTAGTTGGGCCTCTTCCTCTGAGGAACTCAGGAGAACTAGCTAGATTCATAGGGGAAATAATCAGGAGGAGAAAGGACTCTAAATTGAGAATTAACACTAATAGTCCCATAAATAGATCTCAAAATGCAGTTCTTGGAATTCTGATAATTCTTCCTGATAATTGGATACTCGGCTTCACAAAAGTTCTCAAATAGTTGAAAGAATCCTAATTCAGGGGAACTTCTACCTGAGACATTCACTGTATTTTCCAATATTTCCCAGAAGGGTGTCTTTTAGAGGGTTATAAATAATACAAAGAGAAGTTTGACCCCATAAGATAAGAGAATAGATGTAGAAAATAGTTCCAAATATGTGGTGTTTTAGTTAAAAGCTAATCTTTTATTTTCTGTATCTTTGTTAACCTAGTGTGATTTAGGCGAAGTGTTTTTTGTTTCTTCTCACATGCATTTTGTTGCACTTGACCAACTGATTCCTTCAATGAATATCAGTGCTATAGGTTGAATTTGCACAGCTGCTTTGATATCCCATGGCTGAAATACAGTTTAGACTGGTTTAACTGGGTGGTGCTGTGGGTGGAAGAAAGACCTCTGTCTATCACCATGCACAAAAATCAGATCAAAATGGATGAAAGATCTCAATATCAGACCTGAATCCATAAAAGTACATTGAAGAAAATATAGGAAAACCTTCTACGACATTGAAGATAAAGACATTTTCAAAGACGAAACACCACTAACAAAACAACTAAAAGAAATAATAAACATATGGGAATACATGAAACTAAAAAAGCTTCTGCACCTCAAAAGAAACAATGAACAAGATACAAAACTAGTGCACAGAATGGGAAAGTATATTCACCCAATATCCATCTGATAAGGGGTTAATATCCAGGATATATCAGACACTGGTAGAACTTTACAAGAAGAAAGCAGTCAACCCCAGCAAAAAAATGGGGAGAAGAAATGAACAGAAACTTTGACAAGGAGGAAATTTGAATGGCCAAAAGACATATAAAAATGCTAATCATCATTGATAATCAGAGAGATGCAAATCAAAACAATGAGATATCATCTCACACCACAGAGGCTGGCACATGTCCAGAAGAGCAAAAACGAGTGCTGGTGTGGATGTGGGGATCCATTGTTGGTGGAAATGTTGATTAATACAGCCTTTTTGGAAAACAATATGGACATTCCTCCAAAGACTAGAAATTGAGCTCCCATTTACCCAGCCATACTACTCCTACTCCTGGGAATATACCCTGGGAATCCAAAAACACACAGTGGAAACACCATCCCCATGTTTGTGTTTATAGCAGCACTACTCACAATAGCCAGAATCTGGGAACAACCAGAGTGCCTGAGAACTGATGACTGGATAAAGAAACTTCGTGCATCTACACTAATGGAATACTATGCAGCCATTAGGAAAAATGAAGTTATGAAATTCGCCTATAAATGAATGGACATGGAGAGGAGTCAAATATAGAATAACTGCATTTATTTGTATGGCATAAATAGATACACACACACACACACACACACATATATATATATATATATATATATATATATATATATATATATATATATACTATGATACCAATATCAAGGTCACACAAAACAATGATCAGGATGTCTTTCCAAAAATGGAATCTACCACAAGCATCTGGGAGTCGAAGTTTTGGTGGGACAGAGAAGGGAACAGTGTGCTAAGAATTGTTGTAAATCATGATACTAGCTTAGAACTGAGTATTGAATACAGGCAAAAAATTACACATGATAGCCTCTGAGTGCATGTATTGCAAGCCACAGGGTGTAAGAGAAGGGAGAAAGAGAGAGAGAAAAAGAGAAAAGAGATAAGGAACTCTCCATGGAGGCAGGTTGAGGGAGAGGGAGGGAGTTGGGGCATTGATGGTGGGAAATGATCACTGGTGGAGGGATTGGTGCTGAAACAATGTATGACCAAAACCCAGGCATGAACATCTATGTAATTGTATATCTCACGGTGGTATAATGAAATATTAAAAATTACCAAAAATATAGGTCTGGTTACAATGAGGTTTTCCTTCCTCATAATCTTGCAATAAATGCAAAGGAAAGTCATTCTCTTCTTTGCAGTATATGCCCATTCTTTTTCTAAGGCTCGAGGATAAGTCTTAGGCAATTTACAGAGCAAGAGTGGGAAGACAGTGATTTCCTAGGAGATTAACGTTCTAGAAGCAAGTAGTGTGTGCTTTGTGTAGACAAAAAGAGCAAAACACTGCTATCATCATGACATCAAGAGGTATTGCACAATAAATAGAAAAATGATCCAACTGGCAAAGGATGGGTATTTTACTACCTGAAAGTGTATTTTCTGCTCAGAGTATTTTACTACTTTGGGAATTCTTTTCTGGTTCCTTGCTTTTGTATAGGAGAGATATTGCTGGGGGGGAAAAAGAGGATCTTGACATAGAAGCAGTTTTGCATTATTATCTTAAAGTTTTATTTTTTCCATAGACAATATTCTTTCTCCAATACTTCTCAAAGGATACAGCATAGAGTGGACACAACGATAGCTATCAGGATATACTTTTGATGCATTTTATTCAATAGTTTTCATGCTTGTCACGCTGAAGAATTTCTCTGGCATTTTTTCCCAAACTCCATCTTTTCTGTGAGCTACATTTGTTTCCCCATCTTTCCATATTACTTGAATAGTCTTAATATGTCCTTTTAAGGCGCCTCCCAGTTTTTTGTGCTTTGTATCACACCACCAACGCTCTGTCTGGCAGAAGCTGGGACCACGGCTGCTGTCTTTCTTTCATAGTGAAATGCTGTGGTGTGCAAAGTATTACTTCATGCCTCTTTCCTGATCTGCTTTGCATAACTGCCTGGAAGAAAGTACTTTTATGGATCATCCCAAAAAGGGAAATATATTGAACAGTATTTTGCTTTAGCATATTTTATGCATTAAACCCATTTAAAATGCTATTACAATTTAATTCTATATACAGCAACTATTTCTAAAATGTTAACCAATGGCCAACTGATTTTAGAACCTATTTGGTTTTAGAGCATACATTAAAATGTAAAAAGTCAAGTAATTATTATAGTTTCTTAAAAATTTAGGATTTCAGTGTCCTGTAAGAGCTCTTTATTCAGTTTGTTAAAGAATAATTTGAAATAATCTGTTCAGGGATAGAACATAGATTCGTCTTGTGTGCCAAATTTGATAAGTGGTGGGAGAAGCCTGGAGAGGGCTGCCTTAAGGAAGAATTTATGGCCAAGTTCAGGCTCAGTGAGGAAAAAAAGTGCTCGGAGAGGTTTTGTGTCCACGGCGGTTAAAGAAGGAGAATGCAGCAAACCTATTTTTCATTATACAAAATATTTATTTGAGAAATCAGGACAAGACTCATTCATAGGTTTTTCTTGTTGAGTCTTTCATTGTTTGTTCAAAGGCTACTTTCAGAGGGGTTATTAGAGAGGAACCTATGAATATGAATAGTGACAGGTATATATATATACTTAGTAATAATTATCTGAAATGTGGAACCTAATTAAATCATACACTTCTTACTTAAACAAGGAGCTAGAAAATAGCAACCATCTACTGTGCTAGGCGAACATGGTGCTTGAAATAGTTGATGAGCATTGCATCTTGGTTTATCCTTTCAAAAATGATCATTTTTCTACCAGAAAGAAGAACCTGAATTGTGTCGTGATCCATACCTGCCACTGGTTTTGATTTTCTTACCCAGCAACTTAACTTTCTCTTTAAGCCCTGAATTCTACTTTCCTGGCACAGATGAGTTAGAAAGGCACCTACTTGTCACTTACATCATCCAGTATACATTGTCCTCTTCCCTAAAAGCATATTGTCCTTTATACTCTATGATGAATCTCATGAAAATGGAGTTATATTTAAGGGAATCATCATTATTGACCTGCTTTTTAATAACAGGTGTCTAACGTGTGCATGAGACATGCAAAATATGCTGATGCAAATGGATGATTGCATGTGCAAAAATATGCAGATTAATGTGCAAACAGATGTTCAAATAATTTCCCATTATTGCATGCCATTACCTCTTTTGAATGCACAACTGCATATTTGTATACGGATATGTTAGTATTGTTTGTATTTCATGTGTGCAATTTATATACATCTTTTCAATGATTTGTCTCCATCATGTCCTTAATTGGGAAGCCTTAACCTTCCAATGCATTTTCAGTTCCCTGAGATAATTCTCTACAGGAAAGGAGAAAATACTTTAGCTTACACTTAGAAAGCTCAATATCATCAGAAGATAAATGCTAATTTTTATCTGTCTCTCTTTGTTAGAAATGTGGTCCTCTCCTATCAATACAGCTTTTGATGTCAGTGTAATAAAATGTAAAATCTGTGCAGATTCTCAAACTGTCAAAACAACAGTATGCACTTAACAAAACTTATCTAGTTCTCTAAGTGCTTAATTTTTGTTTTGTTGGTTTTTCTTACATCTCTATTCCCACAGTTTTATCAGTAATAACAGATAACCACATGAAATATATTCTTGATTTTAAGGTAAAAGAAATGTTGGCTTATTGAAAAATTCTTTAGAGTGTTTTTTCCTGGATTATTTCTAATAACATATTAAGGAACAGAAAATAAAATTAAGTCTAAAATTCATAAAATATAGATTGATTTTTATGACAAGTAGTCAGATGAGTTATTCCAAGTTGATCTGTTTCATTATTAAGTTGGTTTAGTCCATTTCTAACTACAATAAGTTCAAATGCATCAGTGGAAACTAACCTTGAAAAGACTTGATGTGACTTTCTAATGATTGTTTCTTATATCCAATTTTAATTTTATTCCAAAGTATATAAGTTTAAAATGTATCACTATTTTCTTCAAGCTGACATTGTTTCAAATCTCCATATATTACACTATTAAAGTGACATTTTATTCTGACATCATTGTTTTCAAATTATCTCCTAAGAAACATTGACATGCACACCAAACCCCCCCCCCAAGTCAGAATTGAAAGGTGTCTATATATTCAGATAGAATTAAAATACCAATTAAACCCCGAGAGCTGGTATAAGTCACTGATGAAGAATTCCCCTTGTGTATTATAAAAAAAAGTGAATTGTGTTCTTTGATATCTCAAAATTCAAAGATATCTCAAAATTCAAAGAATCACTAATGGAAGAAATAAAAATATGACTTAAGTATAGGGAGGTCAGTATTATTATAGATGTGCTTAAGCACAGAATATATTGGAAAACAATATTTGAGATAGAGTATCTCATATGTGATTTATAATAAAGAAGTATGCATGCTTCAGAGCTGAAACCTGAAGCTAAAAGAGGTAAAAAATTTCTTCTCTTCTGAGATCTCCTTCTCCCTAATGCTACTTATTATTAAGAGTTTCAAAGCATTAAATCTAAAGGTCCATCAACTCACATCTTCCAGCCCTGCCTGTCTGTGGATAGGACCCTGTCTGTCTGTTTCCTCTATTGCACTATTTTGTTTGTACTACTGTAATCATTTTGCTGGCCCAGATCTGTGTGGGTGTGCTGGCAGCTTTACAACAAAGTTACATGGGAACAGAGTTAAGGTTGAATATTTATTAGAAGAAGCCATCTGGCGTCAGGCTGTCTGTACAGGGGGGCTTGCTTCTTTAGTAGGCTCTCCTCTTTCCCTATAGTTCTTCCCTCCCTTTCTCTTTCCTGTTCTTTCTCCCCAACCCCGCCTGCTCCTCATTTCACAGTTCTGAAAAAGTTGAATGTGTCTCTTTAACCCATTTATTATGTTCTTTGCATTTCTACTTTTAAAAATTCATCAGATATCCCTCTTTCTTTTCAAATGCATCTCTTCTTGCAGGCAGCTTGTTGTTTTTTTTTTCCCCTACAATGACAGTACCCACAGAGGGTGACCCGTAGAAGGTACCAGGATGGCCACAGTGGAATAACCACTTCCTATGTAACAGGTTTACAAATTGGCTTAAATATCCACTTCCTGTTGGCTGTCTTTCTGCCTTAGCTCCAGTGGGCAAACCTATAAAAAGTAACTCTAGTTAGAGCTAGCCTCCACCTAAACAATTAGATGCCTTCTTTGAGAGTTCCTAGTAGCTCTTGTAGTCTATTGCCATTGTTTTACCTTGACTAACAAATTCCTTGCTAAATGCTCTGTTATTTCTTTTATCACAAACCGTGTGTGTGTGTGTGTGTGTGTGTGTGTGTGTGTGTGTGCATATTGTTCATTTTACTATCTGGGAATTTGCTGGTCTTTTTTTCATTTCATAGCTGTAACTCTTTTGACTTTGTCCAGGCTGTGTCCCTAGTACATAGTCTGATGAAATTCCTCCCCCATACCTGTAGCATTTCCTCCAATTGTCTTGCATAGGGAACTGATATTACCAACTTTAGAAGCAAAGCATATAACTAGAGAAGTCAGTAGAAAGGAGGTTCATGAGCTATCCTACTTGAAAATTGGCTCAGACATGGCAAGAAGTATTTTGTAAATGCATAGGGGGCCTTTCAAGCCTGCTTTGCTTCTTACAAGATGACAGCCAAATTCTGGGTTAGACTCCCTTAAGCCCTCTCATGTTAACTCTCCCCACCCCTCGCTCTACAGTGTGGGAACTTGCCCAGTGAGCGATACCATGGGGAGACTGTTTGATGAAGAGGGCACTTTTTGAAAGTTGTAGCACACTGTAGTTCTGCATTTATCCTGAGAGTACAAAGGGAGGCGATTTGTTTACTCAGTTACTCAATTCCCAGAACACAGGAGTCACGAAAATTAGATGAGAAAAATTAAAAGAGCAGTGCAGCATTTGAAATGTCCAGTATAGATGGGCTATGAGGAATCTAGGAAGTTGAAAAATACTGAATCAAGTTTAGTTTCGTAAACAGCTTCTACTCCATCCGTAGAAAAATGTGCATATGCTATATATAGTTATATATCAATATGTATATATATATATACATACATACATTATTATTTTCTCAGGTAGGCTACTTTTTTGTAGAGAGGCTTTTTTAAAATCAACTTCAAATGCCTCTTCATTTCTGAGTGACTTTCAGCTTCAGGATTTTAGTGCTGGAAGGATTGCAATAAGCTATGAAACTTTATCCCTTCTCAAGACTCTTCTGAGCCACTGGGGATTGCTGACTTCCACGGGTAATGGTAATCTCTCTGCTCACTTATAGAAAGGAAGGTACCACCTCGAGGGTCACATGACAATACCAAAGAGGTTAAATCAACTTCCAGCTGAGGTTTTACAGATATGTTTGGGATCTTGGAATGATATTACCATATCATTGTGCTTTAACTCTTGTTTCTTTTGGCCCTGAATGAGGGAATGGTCTTGTGTAATAGATTTACCCAGGGAAGTCTTCACCTTAAGAGCAGAACTAGGCTCTAATATCAGTCAGTTTGGTTTCATGTATAAGAGATGTCTCAGAGAGAGAAGTTGTGGGTTTTCTGAGGCTTCTATTTGTCTTTATTTTGTAAGACTTATTCAGGAAAAGAATCCAAAACAGTATCTCAGGGAAATGAGCACAGAATGAGAGTAATAGCTATTAAAATAAGAGAGGCTCTTGGGGAAAAGACTGGCCATTTGAAGCTTCTTTTTCCTTAAAAAAAAATCTGCCAACTAAAAGAGTTACCTGATTCATATATCACTGGGATATCTAATCATTTCTGTTTGTAAAGAACTCTCACATATTCTTAGGCTTTCCTGTGAAAAAAATTAAGTCAAGAAAGAGCATTAACCCTGAAGGTAATCTTAAGAATAAAGTTTGTTTATTTAGTTGTGTGATGCCAGAGATCAAACTCAGGGCCTTACACAGCCAAGATTTGTGTTCTAACCTTGAGCTCTATCACTGACAGTTTTAATCTTATATAGTTTTAAGACTTAAGCAATAAATTATCTGCTTTAAAAAATAGGTGGGATTCCTTTTCCTAAGGATATAACCCTGCAGAGGAGACTCACAAACAATATTGTAAAAAAACCCATAGTCAATACCAAAAAAGTAATAATTTTATGCCTGTTAATGTGATCATTTACATGTCAATATTTGAGTATTTCCTATATGCATGAGATAATTCCAGATGTTGTTTACACTAAGCTAATTTGGTATAACTTTTTGTCTTCTAGGACCTTATAACATGACTAGATGAAAAGGACATTTTACATGGAACAGTGTGCTAACAATTGTCAAAAGTGCTAATACTAACCTAGAACTGAGCATTAAATATAGGCAAAAAGATACACATGACAACCTTTTAATGTATGTACTGTAATCTACAATCTGGAAGGGAAGGAAGAGAGAAAGAGATAGAGATAAAGGAAAAATAAAGAATCTGCCAAGGAGGCAGACTAGGGGGTGGGGGGGGAGGGAATCGGGGATGTTGGTGGTGGGAAATGGGCACTGGCGGAGGTATGGATACTGGAACACTGTATGACCGAAACTCAAATATGAACATCTTTGTAATGGTATATTGTTGCAGGACTCATAAGGGCCGCTGCATCTGCTCTGGATTGTCTCCCGAAAATCACTCCGTAGATAAGGGGGTAGTCTAAATGTGGCAGTTTATCTGACCATGTATGCTGTACTAGCTGGTATAAATATTCTCCCATGCTATCACAATCATCGTGGGACTAGCTAGATCTTACCAGCATATTAGCCTGGCCACGTAAGGACACCTAAGTAATTAGACCAGAGAGAAATGCTGTTTGCTTCCAAACAAACAAGCATGGCTCCCTGATAAAATATAAAACTACAATGAAGTAGAGGAGACTTGTGAAGGCTTGGAGAAATATTTAACTGGCATTGGTGTTGATCTTTGGTACAGTGACCTGCCATCTCAGAAACCCCCTTCTCTACATTTCAAAGGCATTCCGGCTCAAAACATTAGCACAGTAAAGGCCCTAGGTGAGATGCAGGGAGGGACTACCAGAGGGCATTGGACCCTCCCTGCTTCCCATAACAATGGGAGGAAGGTCTGAGTTGCGGGGGTATAAACTAGCCGGTTCCCGCTCTCCCAGGCTTCTTCTTCCGGTGGGATCTCGCCTTGTGAGCGTTTATTCCCCTTGGAAGTTTTTACACGTGGTGGTTGCCATCTTGGCCTACACGTGGCTGGGGTTCTAGCCTGGAATCCTAAGCATCGGGTTTTTTCCTTTTTGCTGATTTGTATGCCTGAACCTGTGATAAGTAAAGCTTTTTAAAACCTCACCGGATTTCTGAGTGTTCATCCATTCCTCGCCCGGCCCGGAGGTAGAAGGGAACTTCGCTTCCCGGCACTGTCGGGGACCCCAGCGGGGCGCCCGACAGTATATCTCACAGTGGTATAATAAAATACTTTTAAAAAGGGACATTTTACAAGTAATACCTAATGAAAGTAGGTAATTGCTGCAAAAGTGATTAAAACAGGAGGTGATTGGGAGTGAACATTAGGCCTGTGCTGTGAAGGTGATATTTGTGATGGATTTTCAGAAAGATGTTATTAGTTTTGGAAAGAAAGAGAATATGCACAAGTTGTCCATTACAGCACAGGAAATGGATGCAATAGTATTGAGAAAAATAGAAGAGGAGAACTATATTGAAGACTTTCATCTACCGACATAAACACATTGAGAGGCTCTGGGAGTCATTTGAATAACTAGTGAAAAATCATAGTGGTATTATAGAAAGGGAAATGAGGCCATATGATCTGTAATAGGAACTCATTAAATTTGGACAGAATATTACACCTATGGAATATGAACAGAATATTACACCCATGGAAGCAGAGCGAGATACCATAAGGCAAGGATAGTTATTCAATTAGTAAAAACAATAAGAAAGAAATGAAGTTAACTTGAAAACAAATAGCCAGGGGTTCAGAGATAGTAACTGTTTAGATAAAAAACCTTACAGATCCTTGTCATGGGCTTGGGTATCTATACCGCATGGTTCTCTGAGCACTGCTGAGTGCATTGCAGTGTGGAGGCTCAAACATACCCAGATGTGGCCTTGGAGGTCCCAATTACTGCCAAGGGATGGCCTGGGTATCCCCAGAACTACAGAATCCAGGCATCCCCTCATATTCAGACTGTTATATTGCCCTCTTGGCCTAGAATTGCTGGAGGGCCCCAGACCACTTGATACAACTAGTGATACTTATCCCCACACAAAAAAACTTCCAAAATATTGGTAGAAATTCACTATCTGAATAAGAAAAAAACAAGATAAAAATGCAGTCTAGGATTTTGAACTTGGTCTGCTTAAAATTGCAGCAACAGAGATAAAGATAGACTCTAAAGTTGTGATAAGAATATGAAAGGGACATCTAGAGACCAAGATATTTCCCTGTGACAACACCCAGATTAAGTTTTATGTGTGCAGAGAACAAGGCAAGTTAGAGAAAATCCATATATAACCTCCCCAAAGCCACTGAAGACGTACCTCTTGAGGAAAGCCTATGTTCTCTGTGCTCTCTCTTGAACATGTCTCTTTCTCTTTTCTTCTCTTTCTTTACCTCTATATCTTCTCTCCCACCTCATATTTCTCTAAGTAACTTTCTCAAAAACATAGGTAATTTATTTCAATCACACACACACAAAATCACATATAAAATAAAATTTAAGGACAGGCTGAATGTTTTGATTTTCAGATGAACTGAGTTTGAAATGCCTGAAGAGCATTTGGTAGCAACCTTTAGCATACTGTTGAATAAAGAGGGGGATGTGATTCTAAGGAAAATTCAAAACTTATTTATAAATTATGTGCATAAAGCTTCTAACAAAATTTGTGAAAATGGATAAGTTATTTTTTTTTGGTTTTGGGGCCACACCCAGCTGTTCTCAGAGCTTAATCCTGATCTACATTTAGGGATCACATCACTCCTGGTGACCCCACCAGGAGTGTTGGGGTCTATATGAGGTGCCTGGAACCAAACTCCTGTTTTCCAGGTGCTAGGCAACTGCTCTACCTGCTCTATTATCTTCCAGTCCCCAGCTCTACCCCGTAAATTGTAAAGGAAAAGAGTAAGCAATGGAGAAAAAAAAATACTAGGGATACAATGCTGGGAAGAACATCTATTTGAAGAGCTAGAGCAGAAAGAAGAATCTAAGGAATTGTTGATTAGAAAATAATCAAAAAGATATCCAAAATCATACAATGTAGACAATATAAGTGACATGGTGAGGATAATAAAAGCTGAGTTTGGAATGGACTTAGCAGTATTTAAGGTAGGTGAATAAATGGACTGGGAAACAGAAAAGAATATGCGTATGTTTCACAAAAGTAAGAGTATATTGACTTTTTTTTCAATGAAGTTAAAAATAATAACAGATGGAATAATGAGCGTTAACAAAATAGGATAAAATAATTTTTATTTTTCAATAACTGGATTACCATTGATTCCATATCTCTTAGTGTTTCAAGAGTGTAGCTTCACAAACAAACACCACAACTACACTCACCACCCATGTTTCAGTATGATTAGCACAATACAATTGATCCCTATATTGGCGCTTCTCAACAACTTTCCTTCAATTCCCAATAATCCCTATCTGGTTTCATAGTTAATAATTGATTTTGTTGAGCTGAGAGATAGTATGATGGGTAAGATGCTGGTTTTGCATGCGAGTGGCCTAGGTTTAGACAATGGCACCACATGAGGTTGGTCCCCTTAGCATCATCGGAAGTGATCCCTGAACACAGAGCCAGAAGTGACCCAAATAACAACAACTGCAACAAGAAATTAGATATTGTTTATATTTTACTAGTTTATTTGCTTTCTATGCTTTTTCTTTTTTCAGCTTTTTGGGTCACACCCTGCAATGCTCAGGGGTTACTCCTGGCTCTTTGCTCAGGAATTACTCCTGGATGTGCTCAGGGGACCATATGGGATGCCGGGGGATTGAACCCAGGTTGGCCACGTGCAAGGCTCTACCCATTGTGCTATCGTTCCTGTCCCATCTAGGCATTCTAAATATGAATTAAACCATATCTCTGACATACAATAATTGCTTCAGTTTCAAAAGGCTGATTTCACTTTCTCAATAGGAACATAAAGATGTGGTCTATGTATATATCTATATTACAGAATCAACAACACTGAAAATATGAGACTATGAGACCCAAACCAAAGTGACCAAATTTTAAAATGTGCCAGACAAGGTGGCAAGATTGACTTGTGCAAGGACATGTGGTGGGAGCTCGGAGACTTTGGTAGAGTGAAATTAATGGTGGAATTGGTGAAAGAACATTATATTCCAGACTCTCTACTTGGTAATTTGTAGTGTCATGATAAAAATATCTAGTTAAGTGATATCAGTTGAGTACATATACCACTTTTCTTACCCAGTCATCAAACCAAGGGTAATGAAGTTATTTCTGTGCCTTGGCTATTGTGAATAATGCTGCTATAAACACAGGAAGGCATATTATCTTTTTGCATTAGTAGGTTTTATATTTTGGGAAGAAATATCTAGAATTACAATAACTTGGTCATATTGTAATTCTATGTTTAGGTCTCTGAGGACTCACCATACTTTTTCATTAAGCATTTTACAATTTACATCCTCCATCATTAGTGTATGAGCATTCCTTTTTCTCCTCACCTTTGCCAGCATTTACTGTTTCTAGGTTTTTTGTTTTTTGTTTTGGATAGGTTATTAACACAGGTATGAGTTGTTATCTCATTGTGGTTTTGATCGTATTTTTGCAATAAATGAAGTTAAACATTTTTCTTGTGCTAGATAATTTTAGCTTGTTTCCCAAGAGAACTATTTGTATTGACATAAAATAATTCTTAAATAGAAGATATCTGTGTGCTGAGAGAAATTGAACAAATGAAAGAAAAAAGATAATGATATAGCAGGCTAAAAAGTGCTTTTGAGGTCTCATCTTTTTAGACATAAAATATTATCTTTCCTTAACATTCTATGCAGTTTTAAAATGAAAACATTTATTTTTTTGTTTATAAGAAATAAATGCTCATATGTGTAATGCAGAAAAAAATGAAGAACTATATATGATTTTTCTAGTGATAAATTCTTACTAATTGTTATAAGTCTATTACACAGTGTGACTTTTGCTTAATGACATTTTCAGTCCTATTAATAACCTCATGACTCTTAACATTATATAAAGTTGTAACTTTGCCTAAGATATAGCAAACAACTAATGATGGTACAAAAATTCATTTAATCATTTTTAGTTAGACTTTAATGTGTATCTAAATTCTTCATTATTAAAGTTATCAACCAATATTTTTCATAGGCATTTTTGCTCACCAGTGTTCATTTCTTTAGGAGAGATTTGTTACAAATTGTATTCAAATAATATATACTAAGAAAATTTGTCAAGTCTTTATAACCGCTCAATTTCACAGTACAGTTCTTCATAAAGGAAAAACTCATAGGCTATTTGTTGGATGGATAGAAGAGCAAGTAACCAAAATGGTACTTATATCAATTTATTCTCCAAGCAACAGATGATTCATCTTGTTAAGATGCATGACTATTGTATTAATCTTATTTGTTTAAAATAATGACAGGGCAGAATGAATTTTATAGTAATAAAATTTTAAATTTTGTAAATTGTAAATTTTGTAAAATTGTAAAGTTTACAATTGTAAATTGTGTCCATTGTAATAGACACAACTATAATGTCTTTATATTTTGTCATTAATTATTATATTAGTTTTTATTCATTACTTTCATGTAGAATTCATTGACATATTAGTAGTATAATTAGCAATTCATAATATTTTATAATTCGTAAACTATTTTCATAACTTGCTATCTTATTTGTTATTGTTGGTTTTATACCACACGTGATTATGCTCAAGTGTTACTCTTGGCTCTGCAGTCAGGAATCAATTCTGGCAGTGTTTGGGGAACCGTAAGGGATGCCCAGGAACAAATTGAGGTTAGACGCGTGCCTCACCTGCTGTACAATCTCCAGGCCCAAACTATTGTCTTTGAACCATATCAACTGATGTTCCAGATTTGATAAAGAAATTTGATTAAATAAGCAATCTAAATAAAACATTCCAAGTAAAGAATTGGTTATGAAATAATATCTCCCCCCCACTGACAAATTAGGTTAAAATTCTGAAATTCTATGGTTTTATGATTTTATGATTTGCTCCCTGGATCTAATATTTTATCCAATTTTTTTGCTTTATGCTGATGTGATATTCCTGGGTTATTTTGACACTGTATATCTATAACTCTAGTAGAAAAAAGTATTCAATTATTGCCGTGAGTTTTCGAATTTTTTTGAGTTTTCAATGTTTAAAAAATTTAATTCTGACCTTTCATTTCAGATGCATTTTTTTTAACTTTTGTTGTTAGATGCATTTAAATGTTTTCAAGGAAAACATAAATCCTACTGAAAATAATTCTGACTTCAGAATATTTTGGTTATTGTAATATCTAGGAGGTGGATTTATATTTTAGTTAATTTTAAATTTATAAAGAATTTTATGTTGACCTCCCAGGCAGCCTCTCACAGGGATCATCAACTAAGTGGTTCAAGCCTGATGGTGGGTCACTGACCTGTCCAGCAGTGCAGTGTTGTGCCGGCTGGCAGTGCAGGGGATCACCAGCAGCACAGGGAAGTGCTCAGGGCCACCAGAACTACATATTGGAGCAGGAATGAAGGGAGTGTCTGGTCATGTGGCACACAGGAATTTGGGGCCTCTTGAATGCAAAATATATGTTAAGCTCTTTTGAGCTAATCTTCCATTTCCATTTTTGAACTTTATTTTTTATCAGTTCTGAGTTTTGGGGCCACGTCCAGCCAGGCTCCAGGGCTTACTGCTGGCTCTGTGTTCAGGGATCACTCCGGGGAGGTACTTGAGGCAGCACCCGTATGGTATGTGATGCCAGGGATTGATTTGGGTCAGCCACAGGAAGCAAGCACTTTGTCCCTGTATTATCTCTCCATCATCCCATTCTAAGTTTTTATAATTGCCCAATTTGTTTTTATATTAGTTTTGACTTTCATTTCCAAATATTTTATTTAATTTCTAGTAGCAATCATAAATATTTTATTATTCAAAGGGGCATTGACCAGTTTAGAAACACTATAGTTTTGTAAGTCTATTTTCATTTCACTGCTCAGTTTATCTATTTAACTATCTCTTTAGAGCCTCTGAATTTCCCGGTATACAATTGAATATAGGGATAATATTGTTCTTCGGCATAAGGGACTGCCATTTACCCTGCCAACTCAGTACTGTGTTGTATTGAATTTTGCAAACTTTCAGAATATACAATGATGAACAAAACAACATTCAAGAACCTGATTGTGATTTTGTTGCATGTCTTTTTTTTCTTTTTGGATCACACCCGGCATTGCTCAGGGGTTTCCCCTGGCTCTGCACTCAGGAATTACTCCTGGCGGTGCTCGGGGGACCATATGGGATGCGGGGATCGAACCCAGGCCGGCACAGGCCGCCGTGCAAGACAAATGCCCTATCAGCTGGACTATTGCTCCGGCCCGCATGTCTTTTTTAAAATAATGATTTTCAAGCCCAGTTTCTTTGAAGTCCATTGAAAGAATTCAATACATAGCTCACTCTTGGCAGGGGTTGGAGAACCAAGTGGTGTAAGGCATCAGACAAGGACCTCATGTGTGTAAGGAAAGAGCTCAGTCTGTTGATCTCTCTCTCTATTGAATTGTATCCAATATATCAATATATGTATATGTAAAATAAGTGTATGCATGCACATGTATATAATTAAAACATATCATTATCATATACATGTCATGTATAATTAAAAGGCATGTAGCTGAGAGGTATGGTCCTAAATGGAGTTTAACACAACTTCTTTACAATGTAGACACTTAAAAACTAATATTTTTTTATCACAAAGATGATTATGTGCTAATAACATTACTAAATTCTTAAACTACTTATATAAACTATATTAAAGAAAATATAGATCATTTTACATATGAGAGATTTGGATACTGGAAGGTAAGCTCCTTGCCTGTTATTTTATAAGTAGAAATTGACAGAACAGGTACTAAAATCTACCCTAGGTTCAAAATATTGTTCTACATCTATCCTCAAGTATATGTTGACAGACTAAGTGAATAAATTATTTTATTCATGTATTGTTAAATGATAAGCTCTGGGTCAGGTGGATTAAATGCATGAGACAGGATTGAGTTTTGAGATTTAATTTCTTTTTCCTCTAAAACTGAAAACTAGAAGTCTGAAAAAATATGATTACAGATAGTTTGGAAATGAAGACACTTGAACATATTGTATATCACGTGACTTATTTTTCCCATTTAAAAAGTAAATGGAGCCACATTAAGGGCAATGTAATGAGTTGTGGGATGGGGATGTGGCTATTGAAGACAGAGGAGTCTTACTGAAGTATCACTGTAGAACTGTTGCTGGCAGTCCAGAAGAGATGGTAGGGAGAGTTTTGAGCAGCAGAGAGAATCCAGATAAGGTTTCAGAAATTTGTTCAGTGTGTGGAATCCATTGGTGAGGCATTATTGCTGGAGTAGAAATGAAGTAGTGACCAGGAAGTCAGGCAAAGACTGAGAGAGAAAAGAGAAGGAGATAATATGAACTATGGAGACCTCTAATGTGTACACACTTGTTTCTAGCAGCTTGTGCATTGTTTCATTTTGTGCTTGGATATTTAAGTTTAGAAAGTTGCCAAAACCGCTGGAGCATAATTTTACAGAAAAAAATTAACATATACAAACCTCCTAGTTATTTAAAATATATTAATGTATATCTTTATTTATTTCTTATATTCAGGAAAAAGTAATCCATAATTTCTCCTTAAAGTCAATACGTTGTGCAATCATTGTTTAGCTGTGTTTCTTTCAATAATATTATTTCTCATTTCTCTGCTACTTATTACTTAATATTGCAGCCAGTTATTTTATTATGGTCTAGTAAACATGAAAACATGTTAAAGTCAAACAGTAATATAAAATTTTACTACTAACAATTTACATTTTTATGGAGCCATGGTCTAAGATTCCTACTACCTCAGTTATTAGAATCAATATGTATCTAGTTTCTAATTTGAACTTTCTCAGCGCAAAGACACACTCCCATATGTTCTTGTCCTCTCTGTTATGGGAGGCTATTCTGTACCACTAAACAACTGGATGGCCAATCACTTGATCACTTGATCACTTGGCATGACATGGCTGGTACAGCAGAATCTAGGAAAAGCATTCTCAATGCCCACCTGTCCTTCACCAACTATAAGACCAAGATGACTACTTTCCAAAGTCCTGATGGATCGATGGAGAAGATTATCCATAGCTTCTACTCAGATCTCTTTGATAGCCACGTCTACTGCTCACATAGGAAATTCCACAGGATGGATATGTCATTCCAGGGTTCTCCTTCATGAAATTTGACATGCCATTTCATTGGTAAAGAAGCAAATAGCACCCAGCCCAGACAAAGTCAGACCACGAGCACCTGAAGAATCTGCCATCAGTACTCAACAATACACTGGCTCGGCCCTTCACACACTACCTGTCTGAATGCAAGGTGCCTTCCCAGTGGAAAACCAGCAGGACAGTTCTACTGTTCAAGAAGGGAGATAGCCACAACATTGGTAACTATCGCCCATATGTCTGTTGTCTGTCATCTACAAGCTGTTCACTCAAGACATCCTGAACAGGATTGGCAGAACATTAGATGAAGGACAACCATGCAAGCAAGATGACTTCGGAAAGGATTCAGCACAATCAACCATATCCACCACGGTAACCAAGCTCATTGAGGTTTGTAGGGAGTTCAAGATGTCGCTCTGTCTCATGTTTATTGATTTAAAGAAAGAAAGCCTTTGATTCTGTGGAGACCAAAGTGGTCATCAAAGCCCTAGTCAAACAGGGTGTTCAAACCCAATACATCAAGGTCCTTTGTGAGCTGTATTAAGGATTCACCAAGAGGATCTCACCATTATACAAGGAAGTGATTACTGATGTCAAAAAAGGGGTTCAGCATGGTGATACCATTTCTCTGAAACTCTTCATCGCCACCATAGAGAACGTCATGTGCCAATTAGAATGGGAAAGAATGGAGTGAAGATTGACGGTTGCAACTGCACCACCTCCGCTTCACTGATGACATCATTATAATAACAACAAACATTAGCCAAGCAGCACAAATGCTGGCTGACTTCGACTAAGAATGTAGAAAGATAGGTCTACACCTAAATCTCAACAAAACAATGATCATGAAAAATTAACTAGTTCGAGAGGCCCCATTCACTCGCAATGGAACAAACATCTCTGAATGCAGCAGTTATGTGTATCTAGGTGGAGAAGTCAACATGATGAACGACCTAAAACGTGATTGTGCAGGAGGAAGAGAGCGACATGGAATGCCTTCAAGAGCATCGAAGAAATAGCTAAACAGACAAAGAACCTCTGGCTCCGGGCACATCCTTCAACTCCACCGTTCTCCCTGCATTAACATAAGCCTCAGAGACGTGGGCCCTATGAAAGCAGGATGAGAATGCTATTTGGGTCTCCCAAAGAGGAATCGAAAGAGCTATGCTTGGAATAGCACGCCTCACTGAAGTGAGAGAAGGAATCCAGAGTTCTGACCTCTGTCCAAGATCTAGATTCAGCGACACTGTCTCGTTTGCCAAGGCATCGAAAATCAGATAGGCTGGACATGTAATGTGATTTGGAGATGACCCACTGGATGGTCCAATAGCAACCTCTAATTAGAAAGGTCAAGATGGGTTGGAAGGTCTCAGGGCCAGGCGCCTGCAGCTCTTCCATTTCACCCAGTCATACCACTCCTGGAAAAATACCCTGGTAAGCCAAAAACACACGGCAGAAACTTCATCCTTACTTTTATTTTCATTAGCAGCACTGTTCACGATAGTCAGAATCTGGAAAGAACCAGAGTTTCCGAGAACTGATGACTGGATAAAGAAACTTTGGTACATCTACACAATGAAATATTATACAGCTGTTAGAAAAACGAAGTTATAAAATTTGCCTATAAATGAATGGACATGGAGAAGATCATGTTGGCCGAAATTAGCCAGAAGGAAAAAGACAGATATAGAAAGACTGCATTTATTTGCATGACATAAATATATATATATGTGTGTATATATACACATATATACATAAGTACTTTTACATATATATTTTACATATATATGTATATATATACATATTATGATACCAATATCCATGGTCAGGTGAAACATGGATCAGGAGGCCTTGTCATAGGTGAAAATTACCACAAGCGTGTGGGAGTCAGAAGTTAGGTAAGACAGAGAGGTAACATTTGCTAATAATTGTCGAAAGTGCTAATACCAACATAGAACTGAGCTTGAACACAGGCAAAAAAGATACACATGATAACTACTAAATGTTTGCATTGCAATCCACAATGTGTAAGAGAAGGAAAAAGAAAAAAAGAGATAAAGAACCTGCTGTAGAGGCAGGCTATGGGAGGGGAGGGAATCGGGGACATTGGTGGTAGGAAATGGGCACTGGTGGAGGAATTGTTTTGGAACACTCTATGACCAAAACCCAAACATGAACACCTTTGTAATATCTTTGTATATCTCTTGGTGGCATAATAAAGCATTTAAAAAAATAAAAGAACCATCAAGACAGAATGATGTAGGATCCATGGAGTAGTCCTACACAGTCCATTGAGAAAACAGAAGCCACATGCCTCAAGTCAGAAGACAGGATACATTATTAGAAGTCAGACATTATGGGCGCTGAGAATTACTTCCAACGTTGTGAGAGCAGTTCATGGGAGCCACTTAGAAATCTCTGGTGTTATGGTAGTGAAATGAATTAATCATTTATTTGGTTTTCTCAGTTTTGGATAACTAGGAAAGATGGTTTAGAAAATGTCTACATACTAACTGAGGTTGATTATGCCCAAACTGTAGGTAAGAAGCCACCAACTGATTCTTGTTCCAGATGGAAATGGGTCTATCAAGGTGTGTGACTAGGGAGTCCTTAAACATGTCCCGCTATTACTTTCAATATATATATTAGAGTTTCCTTCCTGGTTTTGTTGTAAGGTTTCATATACATTCACTCCTAATACATATGCACATGTTGTACAAAATTCCATGTTTTAATTGTTTTTTCATGTCACTACCATTCTGTTTACTATAGTCCTTTTGTGAAACATTCACTAGTATTGCCAAAAAGACATGTTGAAGATATGATGCATGCATTAGAAGGATTTAAGCAGATTCCCCCAGCTACTCAGGAAAAAAAAAAATCCCAGCTGTTTAAATCAGGCAGAATCAAACCCTAGTTTGCGAATTAGTGCACCATTTAAACCAAACCATTTTTGGTGCTTTTTTCTCGCTCAAACAAAATGTTTTTGTTTTTCTTGACTTTCTTTTCCACACTAATTCCTTCAGGCTGTTGTTTGTTCACCAAGAAGAAAAACAAGTTTTGGAAAGGATTTAAATAAGGAATTAGCAGATACTTTAAAGTCTAATAATAAAATTTTTTATAATGTTAAATAATTAATATAATTTGAAAACACCTCAGTAGTAATTCCTTAATGAATAATTTAAAGATTTACAATGGCTTTAGAAGCAAAGTTCGGTAACTAACTGACATTTATGACACATATTTGTAGGGATTACATTTAAATTAACTTTTCCACAAAATATGGCCACATTTACAAAATATGAACAGCTTGCAATTTTAGGATCATATACATTAAAATATGATTAGCTGTTACTATTTCTTTTGAAGTTATATTACACCCAGGTAGAAGTATAAATTATTATTGATGATAATTAAGAGTTTAAAATTTTTATAAAAGGCTAAAATTAGCTAAATAAAATATAATACATTTGTTTTATGGATGATCTTATGTGGACTAAAATTTTGCTATTAAATTTGAAATTCTGTAATATTTATATATTGATAGCAAAATGATTTTACCTTTATTATCTTTGAAATTGCCTTGATATGTTTACATTGCACAGCAATTTTATACTCTGCAGAAAGAAGAAAAGTACCTCTTTTAAGCACTTTCACTGTTATGTGGTTTTTGACTGGATTATGTAAAGAAAAGAACAATAAGTGGGGAGAATTTCATGACTGAAATTTGAAAATAAATAGGATAACTCTTGATGAATTACAAAACCGTGGTGGCTTAAAATATATTCCCACATTATACTTCAACATGCTTTGACCTCCAATTTGGATATAATGTGTGCTCTCATTGTCCTCTGTAGAACTTCTGAAAAATCAGCAGGGACAGTGCTAATTAATTTATAATGTTCTTTTGTGCTTCTGAGTAAGGTACCTCAGTAATTAAG
>JAJIBD010022961.1:0-88392 GCA_021461705.1 Cryptotis parvus
ACATTCCCTCCTCCTGGATTGGAAGGATTAACCTTATCAAAATGGTAATACTCCAGTAGAAGCTCTATACAGATTCAGTGCGGTCCCTATAAAGGTACCCATGATGTTCTTCAAAGAAATTGATCAAAACATTCCTGAAATTTGTATGGAATAATAAACCTCCACGAATAGCTAAAGCAATCCTTGGGAAAAATTAGATGGGAGGTATCACTTTCCCCCAACCTCAAGCTCTACTACAGAGCAGTTGTAATTAAGACATTGTGGTATTGGTATAGAGACAGACCCGTAGACCTATGGAATAGAACTGAATATCCTGAAACACACTCTCAAATATACAACCACTTAATTTTCGATAAAGGATCAAAAATATTAAATGGAGCAAAAAAGCCTATTTTTCCTTTTAGTGTCATGCCTGGCAATGCTCAGGGATTACTCCTGTCTCTACACTCCAGGATTTACTCCCGGCAGCACTCAGGGGACCATATGGGATGCCCTGGAATCGAACCCAGGTCAGCTGCTTGCAACCCAGGTCGGCCGCTTGCAAGGCAACCGCCTTACCGCTGTGCTATTGCTTCATTTTAAACATGAGATTCCACTTTTGAAAAATCTGCTTACTTTAGATAAATATAAAGTTCCTACTATTTAACTTAAGCAATAAAAGGCCCCAAATGTCCAATTCACCTTTAATATAGCTGAGTAAAATGAGAGGTATACATGCTTTCAATAATACTGTAAAGCTACAATGATCTACCAGTATGATACCAACATTAAAAGCGGAATTTAGCTATCCTTAAAGAGGACATGATGGAGTTTCCAATATAAATTCCAAGTCCGTAGTCAGTGGATTTTTCAAGGATTCCAAAATACATGAGTAGGAAATTTAAGTTTTTTTTTAACAAATTGTATAGCAAAATTAGATGTTCATACAAAAAATATGTGAAATTGGAGATAGTTCTTATATTAACTCACGTAGAAAAATAATTAGTAGGATAATACCCAAAAAGGATAGTACCTGAAACCACAAACTCTCGGAAGAAAACATAGGACATATCATAATATTGGTTTTGGACATAAATATTTTTGGGATATGATACCCAAATAGAGGCATCAAAAGCAAACATAGATGTGTGAATGTCATCAAAAGGAAAGCAGTAGCAAAATAATTATCAACAAAATGAAATAGAGTGGGCGGAGCGATAGCCCAGCGGGTAGGGCGTTTGCCTTGCACATGGCTGGCCTGTGCCAGCCTGGGTTCGATCCCCGGCATCCCATATGGTCCCCGAGCACCACCGGAGTAATTCCTGAGTGCAGAGCCAGGAGTAACCCCTGAGCATCGCCGGGTGTGACCCAAAAAGCAAAAAAAAAAAAAAAAATGAAATAGAGCACAAGGAATGGAAGCAATATTTTTAAGCTACATATCCAAGTAATTACTAACCAAAATATATAATGAATTAATACACCTCTACATCAAAATTAAAAATTACTTGATTTTTAAACCGAGCAAAGAACTTAGACATTTTCAAAACAAGAATTTTCACATGGTTGCCAGATAAGTGAAAAAGTGCTCAGCATCTCTCATCGTCAGGGAAATGTAAATCAAAATCATAATGAGCCATCATTTCACATCTGTTGGGATGACTATTATTAAAAGACAAAAAGGTAACTAGTGTTGGGGAGGATGTAGAGAAAAAATGAAACACTTGTTCAGTACTTGTGGGAATGCAAATTACTACAGCTATTGTGAAAAACAGCATGGAGATTCCTTTAAAAATGCGAGATAAAGCTACCATATGATCCAGAATTCTCACTTCTGGGTACATATGCCAGGGAACTGAAATCAGAGTAGTGAAGAGACATTTCACTCTCACATTAATAGCCAAGATAGAGAAGCAACCTAAACATCCATCAGTAAATTAATAAAGAAAGCATTGTATACACAAACACTCTGGAATATTATTCAGTCTTAAATAATAAAGGAAAATCCGGAGAGATTTCATAGGAGTTAGGAGCATGCATTTTACAGCTTGGCTCTCCAAGCATTGCCAGTGGTAGCACTGGAGATCTCTAAGTCCCAGTGAGTGCGCTCTCCTGCCTAGTCCCAATATCTATCACCTAGGTTGGTCCCAGTCACATTGTATGCAGAGGTACTAACATGGAGGCCCCAGCTTGTTCAAGTATGCTTAGGAAAGACCCTCAGATCACCTCAACATTACTTGGGAGGTCCCCCTATCTCCATAAGAGAGGACAGAATATTTTATTTTTGAAATTCACTAATAAGATAAAAATATTTTTTATCATACAAGTAACCATACACACACAAACACACCATTATGGACAGACTAATTATCTGGATTATTAGTGATATTTTCCATACAAGTGTATGTGTATACTCATATAAATACAAGTATAAATATTTCATGTAGTTTAATTGGTATTCAGACTTAAGTATTTATTTGACTATTTTTTGGATTTCAATGAGCTAGGAATTAAAAATACAGCCTCTAACAAGGTTCCACTGTCTTAAAAATTTTGTTTAGCTCTTTATCAAAAAGAAACATTCTTGAGATTTTTTCCTACATAATGTCTAATAGAGGACATAAACTCTCCAAAGTAGAAGCATATACAAAGCTTAAGAATAGTTTTTGTAGTCAGACTAGTTTGGAATTCATCATATAGAGATTAATTAAAAATCTGAATATACAAAGGAGGGATATTATTTTAATCCAAGAGACTGCTTTAACAAGTTATTATAAACGGAGAGGCTTCTAAAGAAAATAAATATATTTCTAGATTTCTGAAGGTTACTGTTCAATATGTAAGATCCAAGTGCCAACAGATTTAATTCCAGTTGGGTGCCACTATCTACTTATAGATTCCATTTTTAGACTTCACTCTCATGACCTAATGGCGTAAAGTTCCCCACCTCAAAGTACTATTATGGGATTACATTTCAAAACACAAGTTTTCCAGGTGTGGGGGCATAGACCCACCTTCATTGAATTGCATAATGGGTTGCATTGGAATAATGATCTCCAACTCCATGTCTCCATCTTTCTCTGTACCCAGAGATGACTTTTGGGCATGTAACCAATGTTTTGATATATGTCTGTATGATTTGTGCATATCAGTCATTTCTTACACCAGCTACAAATTATTATACCACCTACAAATTCCATAAGTCTAGTTTATTTTTTGAACATTATGTTCCAATATTATTATAGTATATTATAGACCTCATTCCCATGACCTAATATAATGGTTTGAGGCTCTTTATGTTCCTGGTGCAAGCAGATGCCCTTGGGCTCTACTAGCATGAGACAGGACATATGGAGATGCTACTGGTGCCCACTCGAGCAAATTGATGATGAACGGGAAGACAGTGAAACAGTGATACAGTGATGTTCCAATAAATTGTGGGGTAGGTTATGAGACAAGGTTCCTATGTACCATATATTTACATTATAAACTTGAGATTGAATATGGATAGGGCAAACTGTGGGAGCCAATGAAGATCATAGCAATTCATATGATAAAACATCATTCTAAGTAGAGGAAACATGCCCAGTCTCCTTTTCCCAATAGGTTGTTTTATTGTCTTATTCGACTTATTTTTTTAATGCTTGTGATGCCTATTTAGGTCTGTGTGTGTATATATTTGTTTGTTCTTTATGCAGTTCTTTTCCAAAAAGCCCTCCTGGTAGCACTGGCAAATCAAGAGAGGATATTCATTCTTTGGGCTTGCAGAACTCTGCAATATAGCCTCAGGTAAAATTGTTCAAAGAGCCCAAAAGGGAAGTAAAAAGAAGTCACTGAACATGTAGCTTGACGCCATCTTTCCTCGTGCTTAGCTTTTCTGCATTTCCAGTTCACGTTAAATAGCTTTAGGGGAAAAAAGTCACTCTCAAAACTCCTAGAAGCAGTCTAGCTTCTGTAAATTTAGAAATGTAATATTTGAGATGTATTAATGCCTAGTAGATCTAAAAGTTTTCTTAATAGTGTTGTGGAATGATTAGAGGAGAAAGTATTTGTTAAAAAAGTTGCATCATGCTAGGCACATAGGTCTAAATTTGATAGTTACATGTGATAGTAACATTGAAATCTTTTCAAGATAAAAATACAAATTAGGGGCCAGAGTGGTAATAAAGTGGGTAAGAATGCTTGCCTTGCCCATGGGTAACCCAGGTTAGATCCCCAGCATCTCATATGGTCCCTTGAACACTGCCAGAAGTAATTCCTGAGTGCAGAGCCAGGATGAACCCATGAGTATTGCTGGGTTTGACCAAACAGACAAAAAGAAATTATCAAAGTAAATTTGTATGGATACAGCAGTTACTTAGAGTAAAGAAATGATAAGAGATCATACACTGAAAATCATTATAAATTCTACACATTATAACAAAGAGCAACTTTCTAAGTCAATTTTCTAATTGCCTTCTTGAAACACCTCCATGATACCGACAGCTTTAGAACATAGATCTTGTAGAACAAATAGAAAGCTAAGTTCAGCCTGTCTTCTAGCAAGATTTTTTATTTATTCTAGAATCACCTAGTATATTTTTATGGATTAAAAACTGTTGTTTTACTAGGATCAGTGAGAAAAGAAAATCCTTTTCCTTAAAAATTTAAGTGAGTTAGTTGGGAAAATATTCCACTGACACTCTTCAGAATTCCAATCTTTCCTTTTCTTATTACAAATATTGATGCTGTAACCATAGCACATCCTTGTATCAAAACCTTCCTGTGTGAGTGATGCTACTATGTGGAGTTAGTAAACCACAGAGGTGGCTGGAAATAGCCACCATGTAGAAGGCATCAGAGACACAAAGTCTTTTCCGTTAAAATGTCATTCCAGCACAGTTTGAATTCACTGGCTCCTCAAAATATACACAAGTTTCCTGAGTTCAAACTAAATCAAGGAAAAGTGAAATAAAGGAATCATAAGGCTAAAACAAGCAAAAAACAGTGTCATGAGGCTAAAGCAGAAAGCAATGATTTTAACTTGAAGTTAATTGTCTTTGTAAATTGTATAATAAACGGCCATGACCGCCATATTAGATTCTGTAGATAATGACACCTACAATTGAGGAGTAAAAAAAATGATTTTTTCCCATTTGGGCAAACATAGGAACATACCCTATTCTATCTTCTCTAGAGGACAGCAGTTATTCACATTTGCTTCTTATAAAATCATTAAGATTGCTTTATCATGAAACAAGGACAACCATAGTGAATCAGTTGCCCTTTGGAATAGGGATATTTAAAAAAGGTGTTAACTTAGACCCTAAGAAGAATTACATTAAAATATTGTATTATAACACTCTGATATTTACAATAACAAAGATGTTCATGATCGGGTTTCAGTTATATAGTAAGAACTACATTTTATTTTATTTTAATTTTTTTAAAGCATGGCAGAGCCTGGCAAGCTACCCGTGTCGTATTTGATAGGCCAGATACCAGTAACAATTATAGACCTTATTCCCAGGACCTGATGGAATGGTTTTAGGCTCTTTATGTTCCTGGAGCAAGCAGGTGCCCTTGGGCTCTACTTGCATGAGACAGGTCATTTGGAGATGTTACTGGTGCCCACTCTAGCAAATTGATGATAAACGGGAAGACAGTGATACAGTGATTATTTTATTTTTTATTTTTTAAAGTATTTTATTATACCACCATGAGATATACAATTAAAAGATATACAATTAAAAAGTTCATATTTGGGTCTTGGCCATACAGTGTTCCAGCACCCGTCCACTCCACCAGTGCCCATCTCCCACCACCAATGTCCCTGGTTCCCTCCCCCTTCCCCAGCCCGCCTCCATGGCAGGCTCTTTATTTCTTTCCCTTTCTCTCTCTTTCTCTTTTCCTTCCCTTCCAGACTATGGATTACTGAACATACATGAAAGGGTTGCCATGTGTATCTTTTTGCCTGTATTTAATGCTCAGTTCTAGATCGGTATTAGTACTTTGACAATTGTTATCACACTGTTCCATTTTCTGTCTTACCTAGCCTCTGACTCCCACATGTTTGTGATAATTTCCACCTTCAACAAGACCTCCTGATACATGTTTCACTTGACCTTGGATATTGATATCATAATATGTACATACATATATTTATGTCATGCAAATAAATACAGTCATTCTGTATCTATCTCTTTCCTTCTGGCTAATTTCACTCAACACGATCTTCTCCATGTCCATCCATTTATAGGCAAATTTTATAACTTCATTTTTCCTAACAGCTGCATAGTATTCCATTGTGTAGATGTACCAAAGCTTCTTTATCCAGTCATCGATTCTTCGGCACTCTGGTTGTTTTCAGATTCTGGCTATTGTGAATAATGCTGCTATGAACATAAAAGTAGGGATGGTGTTTCCACTGCGTATTTTTGGCTTCCCAGAGTATATTCAGAACTACATTTTAGACTATGATTAGACTTAAAGAGTTTGGAAAATCCAATAAAATTTAAACTTGGTTTTACCTTTGTGGAGATTTCAGAGGAATTAGGAAAATAAAGTTTGATTTTTGTCTAATCAACCAAAACTACATTCTTTATTTCAATGTTTGGTTTCTACTCAAGATGGCCATAGAGCTTAAGTGAATGCTTAGGTTCATTTCACTGTAATTTTTTTCTTTTTTAAAATTAATTAATTAACTTATTAATTAATTAACTTATTTATTAATTTTATTATACCACCGTGAGATATACAATTACAAAGAAGTTCATGTTTGGGTTTCAGTCATAGAGTGTTCTAGCACCCATCCCTCCACCAGAACCCATTTCCCACCACCAGTGTCCTCAATTCCCTCCCCCCGCCCCTAGCCTGCCTCTAGGGAAGGTTATTTATCTCTTTTCTCTCTCTTTCTCTCTCTCTCTTCCTTCTTACTGTGAGTTGCAATGCATACATTTAGAGGTTACCATTTGTTTTTTTATTCAATGCTCAGTTCTAGGCTGTTATTATCTCTTTCTACGATTATTAGCACAAACTGTTCCCTTCTCCTAACTCTGACTATTCAGTGCACTGTTCCCTTACCTAACCTCTGACTCCCACACGTTTGTGGTAGATTCTACCTTTGACAAGAACTCCTCATACATGTTTTCCTGACCTTGGGTATTGATATCCTACTGTATATAAATATTTATATCATGCAAATAATGCAGTCATTGTATATCTGTCTTTTTCCTTCTGGCTAATTTCACTCAATATGATCCTCTCTATTTCCATCCATTTATAGGCGAATTTCATAACTTCAATTTCTAACAGCTGCATAGTGTAGATGTACCAGTTTCTTTATCCAGTCATCAGGTCTCAAATACCTAGGAATCAGCTTAACTAAGTTTGGAAGGGACCTGTACAAATAAAACTACAAGACACTGCTTCAAGAAATAAGAGGGCACAAGGAAATGGAAACACATCCCCTGCTCATGGATGGGGAGAATCAACATTGTCAAAATGGTAATATTCCCTAGAGCTTTGTACAGATTCAATGTAGCCCCTATAAGGATACCCATGGCATTCTTCAAAGAAATTGACCAAACACTCCTAAACTTTGTATGGAGTAATAAACCCCTATGGATAGCTAAAGTAATACTTGGGACAAAGAATATGGGAGGCATCACCTTTCCCACTTCAAACTGTACTACAAAGCAGTAGTAATTAAAACTGCATGGTATTGGAATAAAAACAGACCTGTGGATCTATGGAATAGAGTTGAGCATCCTGACATCCATCCCAAACACATGATCATTTAATCTTTGATAAAGAAGCAAAACGTACGAAATGAAACAAGGAAAGGCCCTTCAACAAGTGGTGCTGGGAAAACTGGGCACATACATGTTAAAAGAATGAATTTGGACCTCTGTCTACCAACACCATGCACAAAAATCAGATCAAAATGGATTAAAGATCTCAATATCAGACCTGAATCCATAAAGTACGCCAAAGGAAATACAGGAAAAACCCTCCACGACATTGAAGCTAAGGCATCTTCAAAGAAGAAACACATATCACTAACAAAGCAATTAGTAGCAAAGATAAACATATGGGATGACATGAAACTAAAAAGCTTCTTTACCTCAAAATAAACAGTGACTAAGATAAAAAGACAGCCCATAGAATCGGAAAGAATATTCACCCAATATCCATCTGATAAGGGGTTAATATTTAGGAATATCAGACACTGGTAGAACTTTTACAAGAAGAAAATAGCCAACCCCATTCAAAAATGGGGACAATTTCTTCTTTGACAAAGAAAAAATTAGAATGGCCTTAAAAGGCATGTGAAAAAAATGCTCATCATCACTAATCATCAGAGAGATGCAAATCACAACAACAATGAAATATCATCTCACACCACAGAGACTGGCACATATCCAAAAGAGCAAGGACAACAAATGTTGACTTGGATGCAGGGAGAAAGGGACTGTAATTTTTTTCTAACTAAGATGGAATCTACCTGGAATTTCAAAACAAAATATAAAGAGTAAGTGGTAAAAGAAATAAAGGAGAGTTGTTTATGCACTAATGTACAGAATTACAGACAAATCCTAAAGATTAAACTTTATTTTTTATAATGAGGATGACAGTTTCTTTGGTCTTTCTGTTAAAATGTAGACACTTAGGAAGAAAAGAAAAGCAGTTCTTACACATTACCTTCAAGTGTGTTATGTTAATCAACCTACCTGTCTTTCCTACATCTCATTTATACAATTCACATGTCTTCCATGGACCTCAATTTACTGTGAGGGAGATGGAAGTGACTTATTAATGGACACAGATTGTAAAATGACCTCTTTAGATGTTTCCAACTGAGGACATGACATTTTCAAAATAGTCAAAAAGAAATTGCAAAGTCACCTTTTCCATTTTTGCACCCATTTAATTCTGGTACATTCGTGGCTGGTTACAAGAAAAGGAGGAAGAATGTCACACTAGGGAATGACAATTCACTTCGAATGATTATCAGAAAGGAGTAATGGGGAAGATTCCAAAATGCCAGTGTACACAAGATATTGTTGTGGTAAGATTAATGAGCCAGGGAGAGAAATACCCTTCAAGAAGGCTGACAGTTGCCAAGTGTTCTGACATTTCACCATGTGGCCACAATCTCTTGAGTTCTTTCTTAGGCTCTACTCCACTATAAAATAAGTAAAAGAGAAAAGGTTCATCGTTCTTAGACAGTTGAGTTTTTTCCTAATCTAGTTTATGGATCTCTAATTGCTGCTGCCAATAGTGTATGGTATCCTTGTTCCTCTTTAGTTTGGTTAACACCTTTATAAGTTCAACAAAACTAAATAAAAAACATGAATTTTTAATAGATAAGAATATTTCTCAGTTCTTTTATTTCCATTGTCTTTTATTTTTTCCCTCAAATTTTATTTTATTAAAGCTGGTGTCAGTTCTAAAATATTGTGAATGTGGTTCTTAACTGTTTAACCTGAATGGTTTATTCTAAAATCTGTGTATGAATATTTTAGTCATTTCTCACACCATCTTTTCTCATGGTCTCTAAGTCTGGCATAACACCAGCTACAAACTCATAGCTCTTCTTTCCTAAGGCAATCTAGACAGGCAGGCAAATGTACATGTACCTTCTCTTTTTTAAGGATTAGATGTATAGTTGACAGAAGTAAAATGTTAACAAAATTATAATATAAGTAAGTGACAAATATTTCAGGACTATATGAAGCTAAAACAATTTTAATCCCCAGATAGCGATTTCTAGCTGCCCTCAGCAAATGGGCATTTTTTTGACACATGTTCCTAAATTTTTTCTTGTGCTTTGGTCTGACCACACATTCCCTCTCTCTTACAATCTAAACGCTGTGACATTTTAATAACCTTTAAAATGAACACATATCATGAAAGGCTTCAGCATAGCAAAGAACAAGGTGTTTCTTATTCAAATGGACTGTTTGCATAACTGTTGAGCTCTGTACTAGAGTGATTTTTCCTCCACCATTTCTTCTACTCGAGATGGAGTCATATCCTCCCCTTTGAACTTTTGTTTTCCTAAGGTCCTGGGTCCAAGTTCTTCTCCCCTGGATTTTGTACAATTGATCTCGCCACCTCCTTCCCGACTTCCTTTGAATACCCCTTCAACTACTTGGATTCTCTTCATTATCTGAGCTTGGCTCCATCGCATTTCCCCACCCACAGAAAAGTACATCTCCAATATCCCTAGAGAAATAACTTTGGAGAAACATGTTTGATGATTTTATTTTCTTCTTTACTCCTTCCTAACTGTCCCATTCTACTACTTGTATGTGTTTCAAATTTGTTGTTAAAAAAAGCTCATGTTTGCATGTAGTTTTTTTTTTTGCCTTCAGAGAAGATCAACTTTGATGCACAGGGAGCTTTATAATGGCATATTATTTCTAAGATCCTTTCCAGAATCTTCCAATGTCATTTCACCTACCTCATGCCCAGCTGTTCATGGTTATCACCTAATACAGTGCTTCTCTCAGGCACTATGTTACCATACTCAGTCAATGTAAGAACTTGGGCATGAATATTAACAATTGACATTTTTAAATGTTACTCCTATCAGACCCTGTGCCAAAGCTTTATAATGATTATATATTTCATTCAAATTTTAATTTATCATAGGTTAAAAAACTAAGGCTCAAAGTTTAATGAAGGGACCCATATCAAGTGATGGAGCAGCTTTTAAGTCTTTCTAATTCTCAAGAATCTTGTTCTTAACTGCAATGTCAAAGCTATATTATAAATGCTTGCCCTACTGTAATGAGGTCTTAGTGGTGAGACCTACTGATTTGAATCTAAGTCTAAAGGGCATGAGTGTGGGGCGGCACTGCAGAATGCCCACCAGCTTTCGAAGTACACAAGAGAGTTTCCAAGGAGAGAGTACAGGGCGTTAGGCACTTGTCTTGTATGTAGCTATTCTAGATTTCACCCCCTGGCTCCATATATGGTCCCTTGACATGTGGTCATTTCCAGAAGTGAAACCTAAGTACAGCCATGTGTGGCCCAAATTCAAAGGTGGTCAAAGAGAAAGGGAAAGGAAATTAGGGGAAAAAGGTTAATGTCATTAATTTGTGTGTGAGAACTTGAAGACAGATGGAGAGAGCCATTGAGGAGGATATTTACATATAAATTCATTCTGAGGCATCTCCTTAACTGTACATAAGACTAATACTCATTTTCAATGGGAAGGGTTGAATTTAAACATATATGCAAATCTGAGTTTTACTCTGGTCTCTCCTGCCTCCAAGGTGTTGCAGGTGTGACTGCAGTGCTCAGCTGCATTGGCAGGTGGCAGACAGGAGACAGGCTTGTCTACACCAAGGGCTCTGCCCCATGGACGCTGGATGGTTGATGGTCTGAAACAGAAAAAGACTGGGCTCCCTGGGATGAACCCAGAACCATGGCAGACCCTGGCAAGCTACCCGTGGTGTATTCCATATGCCAAAAACAATAACAATAATGGACCTCATTCTCCACGAATGGAGACATTACTGGCACCTGCTCGAGCAAATTAATGAACAACAGGAAAACAAGTGACATGTGACAAGTGGCTCAGGTCTCTGTTGTAACCTATTTTCCAGATTTTCTTTGCTCCCTTAAAACTTTGTCTAAAAGAATCTTTGGGGAGAGAATGGCCTCCCCAGCAATGCTCAGGGACTCGGGGCTACTACTGCAGATGTATTACCTAGAGGCACAGTACCTGCCTGGTAGGTACTGGGGCCTGCCTGCACTATGCTGCTGGGTCAGCAGTGGTGAGGGTAATTTACCTAAGTGACATCTTTATTTAAGGAAAATAGAAAAGAGCAAAACCCTGTGTAAGCACAAAGACTGGGGTTGAATGAGGAACCTGTCATTTTAAGCAAGTGTCTGGAATCATCTGGGCAAGTTTCATACCTTTCTGGGTCTCTCCCATGTACACAGCTATAGTTGTTCTTAAGATCCTTTTGGTTGGCCTCAGGCTTATCTGATTATTTATTCATCTTTGAAAGAACCGAAAGGGGGGATGATTTTCTATCCTCTTTCCAACAAGTGTTAGGAACAGGGAAATTCTACAAACCTTATTATTGAGTGAAGGATATCTATTTTGGCCTGATATTAGAATAGAAATAAAAATAAGGTGAAGTAAAAAAATATTCTAATTGTCTGTTTTGGTAATCCCTTCAAGCATTGGTTGATGGACAAGAGCATGGCTTCTTAGAACAGGAGGCTTTCTGAAAGAAAAACGTTCAGACCTTAACTAGAGAGAGGAAATGAGCTTCGGAATGATACTGGCCTCTGAACAAGATCATTCAGATGATCTGTACATAGCTTAATGTTGGAGAAGGTCTGTTCTAATCTATATCAGAGTTTATTTAGGCAGAATAGTTATGACTGTGCCCTGTTCTTCAAGACATCTATTATATTCACTCTCTTTATTGGTTCTCAGTAGAGGAAAGACACTGTCTCTAAGTTAACTACCCTGTCCAACTTATTATACACTGGTCTTCCGTCACCAATAATGTGTAGCATTACAGCATACTATAGGGTAAATGCTATTTTTTTTGGTTTGTATTTTTTGGGTGGTCATGCTTAGGGCTTACTCCTGGCTCTGCACGGAGGGATTATTCCTAGTGGAGTGAGGGACACCATATGAGATGCTAGGGTTAGAATGTGGGTTAGCTGCATGCACAACAAACACCCAACTCTCTGTACTTTCTCTCCATCCTGAAATAAAGGCCTCTGATATGCTTTATGTCCTTCAATTGTACATCCCACATGCATATAAGTGATCATGGTATATTGATAGAGGAAGGAATTGGTTTAAAGAAACTTAAGGCTTTTTTTATAAAAAAAATATTCGGAGACACAAATTATTAAAAAATTTCTCATATTGCCTAATGTCTTTGTTTTTTTCATGAATAATAGAACCATTTAACCAAAAATGTCACATTCTTCAGCCTTCAGGTCTACTTTCCCTTCTGTCCTTATTAGCTGAGGAATTTACAGAACACTGATAAAGGCTGTGTACTTAGCTAAGAGAATAAGGCTGTTGTCTTTCAGGGTGTGTGAGTGTGTGTGCATGTGTTGTATAACAGGGTGTGTATATGTGTGTGTGTGTGTTTGTGTGTGTGTTAGGCGGTTGGGATAGGAGTGGTGTATGCCCAGGGAGATAAGGAATGTAAAAGAGTAAGGCCTTTGCTGTACCTGCTTCAGGTTCTTGTCTCTTCATCCTGAAAAGAATTTCTGGAAAAGAGAGGGTGAAGTTTAATAGTTTGATTTAGTAAATAAAACAGGGGATGGAGAGGGAAAAGGAGCAAAGAGAGAAGAGAGAGGAGGAGGAGGAGGAGATGGAGGAGAGAGTGAGTAAGAGAAGAGAGAGAGAGGAAGAGAGAGGAAGAGATAGAGAGAGAAAGTATTCCACAAAGTAACAGAAAGAAATTGTACACCGGCTTAGGGATGCAGCACTCCAGAGTGGGGATTCCTAATACTTTTTTTTTCAAAGTTGGTTTAGTAGGGTTTTACCCAAATTGCCTCTCTTAGAGCTTTTGATGTGGATAAGATCCATTCCCAAGGGAAAAGGACTTGGAACTTTGGGTGCAATATCCCTTGTATTCTTATTAAGATCTTTTGTTTCTGTTAAAGTTTTTCTACTCCTTAGCGGTGTTTTCCTTAAGGAAGAAGTCCAGGAGAAGTATGAAAGGCTCTTTTTATAAAATTCTTATAATTAGGGGTATGAAGGATCACTCTGTGAGATGGTGAAGGAAAAGGGTTGGGGAAGAAGGGATGTTTGAAAGAATTATCTTCTGCCTATCCTGAGCTCTTTCTCAGGAAGTTTTCTCTGGGTCATTCTTTTTTTCTTTTTATATAAAGTGAATATATAATTTATTGAACATCCAAACTTCATTAAGACATGTGCAATAATCTGGGGTTATTCTTTAGCCTCTAAATCCCCTTTCTTCTCCCCATCTTTCCCTGTATTGCTCTGTCAGGGAGTCCAGTTCTCTGCTAGCACCGATATCGTTCAGTCTTCTCAGACTCCTACGTCCTCCTTTCCCAAGGAGGTGAAAACTTCATGCTTTGAAGTTCTCCAGCTTTAATGACTGCATTTATCTGCATAACATAAATATATATATATATATGTACATATTAAGATACCGATATCCAAGGTCAAGTGAAACATATATCAGGAGATCTTGTCAAAGGTGGAAATTATCACAAACGTGTGGGAGTCAGAGGCTAGGTAAGACAGAAAATGGGACAGTGTGCTAATAATTGTTGAGGGTACTAATGCCAACCTAGAACTGAGCATTAAATAGAGGCAAAAGATACACATGACAACCCTTTAATGTATGTTCTGTAATCCATAGTCTGAAGGGGAGGGAAAAGAGAAAGAGAGAGAAAGGGAAAGAAATAAAGAACCTGCCATGGAGGAGGGCTGGGGGGGGGGGGGAGGGAACCGGGGGACGTTGGTGGTGGGAGAGATGGGCACCGGTGGCGGGATGGGTGCTGGAACACTGTATGACCAAAACCCAAATATGAACTTTTTTTTTTTTGGGTCACACCCGGCAATGCTCAAGGGTTTCTCTTGGCTCTTCACTCAGGAATCACTCCTGGCAGTGCTCAGGGGACCATATGGGATGCGGGATCGAACCCGGGCCGGCATGGGCCGGCCACATGTAAGGCAAACGCCCTACCTGCTGGGCTATCGCCCGCCCCCAAATATGAACTTTTTAATTGTATATCTTTGTAATTGTAAAAATAAAAAAAAATTAAAAAAAATAAATTAAAAAAAAGAACTTCAACTAGACATATGGGAAATGAAAAATGAATATAAAAGTACTGCTGGTGATTACTGCATCTTTAGAGAGAGCTAACCAAAACAGTGAAATCAGAGTCAGAATCATGGATCAGGGAGAAAAAGAAAACAGAAGTTCTCCAGCTTTTGGGCTGTCTGGCTACAGATTAACTTCTTACATTTAGATCATATCTTGGTTGTATTATTTCCAGAGACTTATTGCTAGAGCCTCCCTCCCTATCTGCCTATACTTGCTTGTGTTAATTTTGTTCATTATAAAATACATAAACTTACAGGTCAGTATTTATTAAGATATATTCATTAATCACACTTTGTTTCATTGGGGCCACAGCCAGTGGTGCTCAGGACTTACTCCTGGTTTTGTGTTTAGAGACAACTCCTGGTAGGGCTTTGGGGAAACATGTGGGATTGAACCCAAGTCTACCACCTGCACGGCAAGCACACTGGCCATACTCTCCAGTTCCGATATTCACACTTTTTCAAAAACAAGTAATAACATTACCTCTTTTTTAAAAAAGTGGTTTGTGTCATTCCCAGTGGTACTCAGTTGCTCAGGGCTTATTCCTGGCTTTGTTCTCTTGGATCACTTAGGGTGGGTATAAAGGACTGTTTGGGGTCCTGGGAATTGAATAAGCTAGGTTCATTCAAGAGAAGGGCCTTCCCCAGCATTCTATTGCTCTGGCCCAATAAAATTATTTTTACACTAAACTAATGTGATTTGGACTTGACACAAGAGTAAAAAGGATTCTTTATATGAGGATTTAAGTATTTCTTTTCTGGTCCATAAAATAATATTATTATACCTAAAATTGGCTTTAGTTCTAACTATAATAATTCTTTAGTCAGGTATGAGGGGCAAATTTGAGATACAGTGGAAGGATCTAGAAGATTTTTGGGAAGACATGTACCAAGGAGAGATGACTGTCTACTATATATGATCTAAGTGAGTTTGATGGTTGTAGGTTGTGCTGGAGGTCAGGAATGGTAAATTTTGCACACTGTCCTATATGTTGTATTTGCCATGCTTCTACCAGCCTCACTAAGACATCTGCTAAAATGTATATGATACCTACTTGATTTGCGGGACTTGGGAGTTAATCCTTCCCACTAGATTATTTTGAGAGTTGTGATTCTAAGTGTTAGGAGGACGTCAGGCTCTTTGCTGGAAAAGGAGTGCTCAGTCCCAACTTTCCACTGGGATCCAGATCCTGATCTTTGTTACAGAAAAGATTTTCGGGGGGAAACATATGGTGAAGAAGGTAAGTTTAAAATGAAGGATATAACACACGCAGAAGAGAATATGCGTTGAGAGGGAAAGAGCAAGGGAAAGAATAAATGTGCTGAATTGCTCAAGGTGTTGAATATATGGGACTTTAATTTTTTTCTGAGAGAGAGAAAGAGAGAAAGAAATAGAAAGAGAAAAATAGAAAGTGAGAAGAAAAGAAAGAGATAAAGAAGAATTAGAAAAAGAGAAGAAAGAGAAAAAAAGAAAGTGAGAAAGAAAAAGAGAAAGAGATAAAGAGAGAAGTAGAGAAAGAAAGAGAAAGAAAGAGAGAAAGGAAATTGTGTAAAGAGGGAAATTTAGCTCTGGTGGTTTCTTCACTCTCAGTTTGCTTTAATAATTCACAGACCACCAGCAATCATCCTGGTTTTCTTAATTATTTCACTTAGCATAATTACCTGAAGATTTATCTATTTAACCCAGAGGCTAAATATCTTGTTTATTGGTGAATTCTACTTTAGAATGGAATAGAACGCCCGAGTGACTGTATCTTGTTTAATAGTAGAGTGATATTCTTCGGAGTGAATATACCACAAATTCTTTACATAGTCATTTGTCAATGGGCATTAAGTTTGATTTCATGTTTGCACTATTGAAATTAATTATGATATAGGTGAAAATATCCCTTCAAATTATTTTTCATGTATTTTACCTATATGACTCACTAACTCATTTTTCCATGCAAATAAGTATATCCTAAAAGAAAATATTACTACACAGGAGAAAATAACAAGTGTTAAACACTAAAACTGTTTTCTTTATCAAAGTAATTTGAATATATGAGAAAGGTTAGAGAAGGAAGCTATTTTTTCACCTGTACCTGGTTCCAAAACTTACTCATAGCTGAGAATAATTTTGAGTATTACTGACATTTTAGGTGAAATGATTTATATCTAAGGTTTTCTGACTTTGATATTCAGTGATAAACCTTTAATATTGTGATATTTATAGAAGAAAATTTGTGTACGATTATATTCTTTAGCCTTTCCTTTCCACACCTCGGGTCTTATTCTCTACCTCTAATGAGACTCCATTAGTTCTGTACCCTTCATTGTAGGATATGACTTGAACTGATGCCTCTTTCTTCCTGGAGCATGTCCATTAAAACCCCTCTGACCCACTGATTTGTGTGGCAGCTTTTATATCTGAGTCCCCAACAATTCATACCACTTAAGTCACACCATTGATGTAAAATACTGAAATTATATATTTTATAAAGATCTTTATTTTTGAAGTTAACTCTGACTGGTTAACTGACTAATAATACAAAAGTTGGTTAAAATGGCTTTAAAGGCTAATTGTTCTATACAATCTAGGAAAGACCCATCAGTGAAAATGGAACTTTAGTTACTCTGTCAACCTGATTTCTTAAGTTATGCCCTGTATATAACAAAGAAAGCAAAATTGACTGGTGGCAGGATGGTTCAGTAGAGGGTGACATAAACTTCATGTTGAAGATTTTGATCATACATTTAAAAAATCTGTGTCCATGATTTTACCCCATCACTGTCAACATTTGACTATGCCTTTTGTTCTTTTAAGATTCATTTTCTTTTATTTTTGGCTTTTTTTTGGGTCACACCTGGCAATGCTCAGGGGTTCCTCCTGGCTCTTCACTCAGGAATTACTCCTGGTGGTGCTCAGGGGACCATATGGGATACTGGGGATTGAACCCAGGTTGGCTGCTTGCAAGGCAAATGCCCTACCCGCTGTGCTTTCCTACGATACAGAAGTAAAGATACATTTATGCCTAGTCATCAGTTATCTCAACATATGAACCAATCACTTCCAAATGAAACAGGCTATTATAGTGGATAACATAGTTGATCTCCATATCTGTTCATCAAAACAATTCCCAACAACCCTAAGACAAAGACAGTTGATGTGAGGATGGGGAGAGGAAGGGACGTTGGGATGATGATGGAGGAATTTTGACATGCTGGTTTTTTGCATGGTGTAGTGTCAAGGTAAATACAAAACAATAATACATTGTTGTAAAAAACATAGAACTCATATTCAATTAGTTTGAGTAAGAGGAGGGGCCGATTTTTGACTTCTGCTCTTCCTCACTAGATCGTTATGCAGCTTCTCCCTTGGGCCTTACCTATGTTTGAATTCCAGTATATAACTGTAGGCTTCAGAAAGCTCCATGAATAGGCGACTCTGCATTTTAAATGACCACATTTGGTTCAGTATGGATATTCTTCTAATCTTTGTTCTTTAAAAAAATTTGCCTTATGGGGTGGATTGATTGAATAGTGAGTAGAGCATGGCGTTGCACATGATGAACCTGGGTTTGATTCCATTGACTAGCTATTTCTTCAATGCTCTTGAAGGCATTCCACATCTCTCTCTTCCTCCTGCACAGCTCAGGTGCTCATATTTGTTCCTCATGTTGAGTTTTCAAACCAGGTACACATAACTGCTGCATTCAGAAATGTTTGTTCCATTGAGAGTGAGTGGAGCATCTGGAACTAGTTCGTTTTTCATTAATAGTGTTTTGTTGAGATTCAGCTGTAGACCTATTTTTCACATTCTCGGTTGAAGTTGGCCAGCATTTGTGCCGCTTGGCTAATGTTTTGTGTTATTAGGACGATGTTATCAGAGAAACGGAGGTGGTGTAGTTGCCGACCTCACTCCCATTCCTTCATATTCTAGTTGTCACATGACATTCTCAAATGTGGCGCTGAAGAGTTTTAGTGAGATAGTATCACCCTACCCAAACCCTCCTTGACATCGATCATCACTTCCTTGTAAAATGGTGAGATCCTTTTGGGGAATCCGTAATACAGCTCATGAAGGATCTTGATGAATTGTGTTTAAATGCCCTGTTTGGCTAGGGTTCAATGACTGCTTCAGTTTCAACAGAATCAAAGACTTTCTTTCAATCAATGAACATTAGACATAATGGCATCTTAAACTCCCCTACAAACCTCAATGAGCTTGGTTACTGTGTGGATATGGTCAATCGTGCTGAATCCTTTTCGAACCCAGCTTGCTCATATGGTTGTCCTTCATCTAATGTTCTGTGAATCCTGTTCAGGATGACTCGAGTGAACAGCTTGTAGATGATGTACAACAGTCAGATGGTGCAATAGTTGCCAATGTGGTGGATTTCTCCCTTCTTGAACAGTAAACTGTCCTGCTGGTTTTCCATTGGGAGGGCACCTTGCATTCAGACACATAGCAAGTGAAGAGCCCAGCTTGTGTATTGGTGAGTACTGACATCAGATTCTTCAGGTGCTTGAGTCTGACTTTGTCTGGGCCCGGTGCTGTTTGCTTCTTTACCAATGAAAGAAATGGCATGTTGGATTTCAGAGAGGAGAACGTTGGGAATGACATATCTATCCTGTGTAATTTGGTATGTGGCAAGTAGACATGGCTATCATAGAGATCTTAGTAGAAGTCATGGATAATCTTCTCCATTGTCTTTCTAAAAGATGTGGTAGATCCATCAGGACGTTGGAGGGCATTCATCTTGGTCTTACAGTTGGTGAAGGACAAGTGGTCATTGCAAATGCTTTTCCTGGCTTCTGCTGCATCAGCCAGTATTGATGTTCTTCTTTCTTTGAGGTCTTCCTTTAACATTTCTCTGCAGTGCTTTGCAAGCTTGGACGTTAGCTTATGGCTTCCTGAGGCTCTAGCCTTGCAACATCGGTGAATGAGCTAGATAGTTTTTGAAGACAGGCATGCTTTTGTGACTTTCTCTCAGCATTGCTTGCACAATCATGGGTGTGCTGAGCCAGTTGGTTGTAGTCTTCGTCTATGTCATCAATGATGGCATCTTCCCATGTTGTAGCAATGGTTCCCAAGAGCTCCCAGTTGGTGGTCATTCTGGGAGTACTCTCCTTATACTTAGCAGCCCTTTATCCCCATTGCGTGAAGTAGAATTTTTCAGAAAGGAGACAGTGATCTGATCCTGTTTGGAATTTTGGGACAACAGCAATATCAGTCAGGCAAAACTGTGGCTTGAATATGATGTGGTCAATTTCATAGTGGAATTGTCCACCAGGAGATTCCCATGTCCAATATTTAGATTCAGTCTTCTGGAACTGTGAGATACCACGAATGGTCTTGCTCTATATGATAACTCAGATAGTCTCTCACCCTGTTCGTTCCATTCTAGGCCATGGGTCCCAATGTGAAGTTTTTCAGCCAATCTTCTCGGTCCTATCTTGGCATTAAATTCACCGACTATTATCTTGTACAAGGTGTGGTCTTCTTTATAGAACTCCTCCAGTTCCATGTAGAATTTATTAATTACTTCTTCCTTGTATGTGGATGTTGGTGCATAGACAACAAAGATAGAAACTACTGGCCATGAGCCACATCTATTCAAGTGTAATTGTCTGATTTGGTTTGTTAGGCACTCAAATGAATCAATGCTCATGGCCAGGTTTGTGTTGACAGGACACCGACACCAACACCTCTTTTGTCACATGTTCCAAGGAGCAGTTCTCCAGTGTTGAAAATGGCATGATGAGATTGATGCCTTCTCATCTTGGTCAGACCAATGATGTGTACTTGATCTTTCATGCTTGCACCATCAGGTCCTCTATATATGCTTCCAATGCCAGAGTATGAACATTGAAAGTACAGACAGTCATTTTTGTCCTTCATTTTGGCAGCCTAGTTTGGCCCTGAGATATTATCAGCCTCTTCTTGCTCATCCTTCTTAGTGCTTCCATATTTAGGCTCTTTCAGGGTTATGATGATGAGATCTATTGTTTTTGCCCATTTTGGCATATCAAATATGCAATGGACAGCTTGCCAGGCTCTGCTGTGCAGGTGGATACTCTTGGTAGCTTGACAGGCTCTCTGAGAGGGGCAGGTAGAATACTCTTGGTAATTTACAGATTAATCTTCAGCTGTGCACAACTGGGAGAGTGGTAGCAGCTCTGCCCCCCTGTATCTGTGTCTCTGGTTCAAGCATACCAGGGCTTGAAATAGGTTTCTCTGTAGGGTGGGTCTCTGACAAGCTACTATCTGGCTCTCCCCTAGTTGTGCTGCCACAAGTGCAATGCAGCACATCAAACTAGTGGAACCAACCACATTCTAGAAATGGGTTTTTCTGTAGGGTGGGTCTCTGACAAGCTGGGCTTGAGTTTGGCTTTCTGGCTTGGGTGGAGCTCTGACAAGCTGTGGTGTCTGGATGATGAAAACTGCTGCCAGCATGGTGCAGAGTTCCTCTGATTCTTCCGAGGCTCTATTAGGATGGTGGGCTCAGGCCGGAAGTCTCTCTCCCTCCAGGCCCCTTGTGCTCAGTAGGGCACAGGAGCGCAATGGGGAGAGCTAGTAGCAGCTCTGCCCCGTGTATCTGTGTGATAAAGAACTAATATAATACAAAAGCAATAAAAATCATAGCAAAGCAATAAAAATAGGCTAAAGACTGGAATGTTTCTAGAAAAGATAGACTTCACACACATAAAAATGTTCAGAATCATTTATTGTTAAAGAAATACAAATTAAAAATAAAGTGGGCTATCACTTCATACCAATAAGAATGGTTTATTAAAAAAACACATGGGAGAGAGCTGCCATCTGGCTCTCCCCTAATCCAGCTGACCATGAAGTGCCCAGAAGCGAAGATGGTTTTGATACCAGCTTACCACCTCACCAGGGTCTCGGAAGCAGCAAGAGGAAACTCAGAATAATCACAGCCATTTTCAACATCCGGACTCCACAGCTCATCAGAGCCCCACCCAAGAGAGAAGCCGATTTCAAGCCCAGCTCACCAGAGCCCCACACAATAGAGCAGCCGATTTCAAGCCCAGATAGGCAGTTCTCAGTGGCACAAATCACCGGGTATTTGTGGAGATAGAGCTAGAGGCCCCCCTTCCCAGCCTCTGTCCCATTCGGGAGGCCTGGCAGATCCACCCACGAACGGCCTCTGGACTATTGGCCATCATGCAGACACTCAGACACATGGGGGAGAGCTACTATCTGGATCTCTCCTACTTGTGCTGCCACAAGTGCAGCATAGTACATCAAAGTATTGGAACCAACCACATTCTAAAAACTCAGAAAGTTAATTCAAGAACAGAATTTAGCCAGATTCTACCATAATCAACAATAGGGAAGAAAATGGATTCATCAAAAACATTGCCATGTATGTGCTTTAACAGTCAATACAATCAGTGCCAGTTGAGGGAGCAGGCATAGGGATTTGAAATGAGGGTCTTTGGTGGTGGGAACACACTGCTGGTGCAAGTGGTGTTGAAGTATGAATCTTTCTATCAACAGTATTATGAAATCCTTTTTACTTTGTAAACCACAGTGTTTCAATAAAAAAGGGGAAAAACTGAAACTATAAATGTTCCAAGGATGTCAAGAAAGAGGAACTCTGATTTCACTGGAACTTTTAAACAATCTTGATGAAAATGTAAATATGGAAAATGTATTACAAGTCTTTTAAAATATTATAAAATGAAGTGATATTACAGCATGCAGGACACTTGTTTGCACACTCTGGAGCTGAGTTTTATCCCTGGCATCAAATATGGTTCCCTGAGCAACACCAGGAATCAATTCCTGAATGTAGAGTCAGGAGTAAACCCTGAGCATCACCATATGTGGCCGAAAAAAAAACAAACAAACACAAAAGAAGTCCATAGGATGCACAGTACTACTCCTAAAATTTACCCCAAGGATATTTGGGCACTAAGTCACAAGAATATCTGAACCCTATATTTATAGCAGTCTTATTTATAATAGCTAAACATGGATTCAACCTAAAGTCCATCAACAGAGGACTGGATGAAGAAGCTAATGTATATATACGTAGTCATAAGTTTATATACTCAGTCATGCTTGGTCATTACAAAAGAAAGAAATGTGCCTTTTGGAGTCAAAATAGATGGATCTTGAGATGAGCACATTTATCTAAAAAGAAGTTAAAGATAATTATAAGATAGTTTTACCCATATGTAGAATATGAATCAATAAAGCAGACAAATCACTAATAAATAACAAAAGGGACATTGAGAGATAGTATAGTGGCAAGCTAGTTCCCTAGTACCAATTGGCCTGAGCATTGCTGAGTATAGCAGTAGAGGCAACAAGTATTATCAGGGAGGCCCAGGTAATACTGAGCATCACACAGTTCAAACAGCAGTTGATCCTCAGGCCCTAGAACTGATAGCACCGAACCATCAGCCCACTTGCCTCAGTACCACTAGGGGTGGACTCCTGGTTTTCTGAGCACTGATTTGGAGGCCTCATCAAAATTAATTTACAACTAAATAAAATCAATACATGTTTGCCTCAGTATGGTACACAAAAAAGACTAGCAAAAATATCGTGAAAGGACTACAGGAATATATTAATATTTTCCCTGTGGGAAGAAGAAATAAAACAATCACAGAAAAATTTGCCTCACATGAAAACTGAATTGTTTTTTTACTTAACATGAAAACACACTAAACTTATTGTGAGGGATATTTTTAAAAGCCTCTTTCTAGATATCCATTGGAAACTTCATTTGCATAAACCATGACCTTCAGAGACTCACATCATTTTAAATACTTTTCCTTTTATTACAGAAGTTTTATAGTTTGAAAAGATTTAACATTTCTTAAGAAAACAATGAGTAACAAAGCAGACTAAATCATATAATTTATTTTCAGCATTTTTAAATGTCCATGTATGCATATGCTGAAAGGAAACACATACAAACACACATACTCACACAAACATAGCTTGCAAAAATTCTCCTTTTTTATTCTGTCTGTGATTAAATAAAATTATTGTGTTTGGGAATTAGTGTGTAGTCGTTTAGAAAATCATGTTTAAGATTGGTCTAAATAAAGTGATAAAGACCTATCAGCCCTTTCCCTCTTGTTCTATATAGTGGCATTTTTTAATTAATATTTTTGGTCAAACACTACACCCTAAGTAGATATCTATATGTTTTCTATAATGAAACAATATAATTATTCTGTTCTAAAAATTTCCAAGTGTAATAATAAGCCAAATTACATCTCATCCACTCCAAAAATACATGTCAAAAGAGGAAGGAGTGTTGCATAGGCTGGGACTAGTTCCTACTCCTTACACTCTAAATCTGGATGTCTTTTTTCATAGTGTAGGCTATAAATTGAATGGCATAATTTGATGATGGACATAGGACTGTGTATTAGTTTTTATTTTGACAAAATCATTAAACATCACATAGGTTGAAAAATGAATCACGAGGCCCTAAGCCTGCTTTAGAAGATTGCACTTCATAAACTGAATTGCTCACATGGGCAACATTTTGGTGGAAGTTATAGATTTTCTAGCATATCTCTGATAGATAGGACTAATATAACTTCAATAAAAACTCTGGATATGTCAATATAAAATTTTCCTTACCATTGAAAGATGTAAGATACTCCAAGTAATAAATCGGATGACAACCTATTCCCTTACGGTACACTAACATACATGCTGGGTTACAACAAGCAACAAAATCATTGAGGTAATAAACCACAGTTGCGGAGGAGCCAGTGGAGGTGTTGCCTTCTATTGCAAGAGTTCAGCTTGATGACTGTAGCCATAAAACAGTTGCAAATGTTAATTTCCAATCATTAACTCCATTATATGTACAATGACTCACAATAATATATAAACTATACCTGAATGCCACATGTGTTATGGGTATTTTTAACTTTGCATGAGTTATGTCACCTAAACTATCAAATCCATACCTTCAACTAGGAAATATATGAGTTATATACTTTGATTTAATGTGGATTTGTCCATAATATAGGTACTTAGAATCTAAGAAAACTAGTTCATTTATTGTGGGGATGTTTGGTGAGAATATGAAGTTCAACAAAATTGTACTGGTTAAGCTCTGTAGACTAGCAAAGGGAGGTGGAACTGTAGGCAGTACTAACAAAGCACTAGTTTTGGTACACTCCACCCCGATTTTTGTGGTTGTTTGTGTCTATTGATAAACTTTAAGGCATCAATATCATGGCTTATAGAGTTATGGATGATAAAAGCATTTATGGGGGTTATATTGTGAAGTGGGTATCCACTATCTTTGGTGGGAAAGAGATGTCAGTCCCCAGGTTTCACTCACACAGGTCCCCGTTCACTTTCATGGCATGCACTACTGTAATGCTGATCTATCATAGGGAATACAGTTAGTCATTGCCTCCCTTTCTGTCACAGAGTTCTTAAAAGCCAGAAATTCCCTAAGTGATGGACTAATCATGTGCTTAGAGAGTTGCAACTTTTAATCTCCCTCCCTGCCAGCCCCACTTCCACCAAAATCCCAAACTTGTGGGAGGGGCAGAGGGACTGTGATTCAATCCAAGCACCAGTGGTGAGTTATGTAAGCAATCATGCCTTTGTAATAAAATCTCCATCAAATTCTGAAAGAACCGTTTTAAAACTTTTAGTTTGCGAACAAGAAAACTTTCTTTATACCACCTTATAGAAGAACGTTAAATAAGACTTAAATATTTGTCTATGTAAACTCTTTACCCAAATTCTATTCATATCCTTCTTTATCTTTTATAATAAATTAGTAATTGAGTGAGTAACCTACTTTCCCGAGGCTTGTGACCTTCTCTAGTAATGTATTCAACCCAAGGAGGGGTATTATAGCCTCTAAGATATATGTTATCAGACAGAAAGAATCACTTGCACTTGCAGCCAGTGTCTGATGGGGGGGGGGGGCACATCTTGCGGGACTGAGCTTTAAGCTGTGAAAGCTGATGTCTCCAGAGAGACAGTATTAGAATAAAGTTCAGTTATAGGAGCTAAAGTCCAAAAATTCATGATAATAAAGGAAAACACCCACCCACTCCCCACACACACATATTTGACTGGTAGACAGAATCCTGAAGACTTTTTAAAAAAATTTATTATACCACCGTGAAATATACAATTACAAAATTGCTCATAAGATGTTCATATTTGGGTTTCGGTCATACAGTGTTCCAGCACCCATCCCTCCACCAGTGCCCATTTCCCACCACCAATGTCCCCAATTCCCTCCCTCTCCTAGCCTGCCTCTGTGGCAGGTTCTTTATTTCTTTCTCTTGTTCTCTATCTCTTTCTCTTTTCCTTCCCTTCCACATTGTGGATTACAATACATACATTAATAGGTTGTCAGTGTATCTTTTTTGCCTGTCAGATTGTAATGCTCAGTTCTAGGTTGGTATTAGCACTTTTGACAATTATTAGTACACTTCCATTCTCTGTCTTACCTAGCCTCTGACTCCCACACATTTGTGATAATTTCCACCTTTGACAAGACCTCCTGATCCATGTTTCACCTGACCTAGGCTATTGGTATCATAATATGTACATATATATATATTTAGTCATGCAAATAAATCCAGTCATTCTATATCTGTCTCTCTCCTTCTGTTCCTCTCCATATCCATCCATTTATAGGCAAATTTCATAATTTATTTTTTCCTAATAGCTGCATAGTATTCCATTGTGTAGATGTAGCAAAGCTTCTTTATCCAATTATTGATTCTCTGGCACTCTAGTTGCTTCCAGATTCTGGCTATTGTGCATAATGCTGCTATGAACATAAAAGTAGGGATGATATTTCACTGCATATTTTTGGCTGCCCAGGGTATATACCCAGGAGTTATATGGCTGGGTCAAATGGGAGTTCAGTTCTAGTCTTTGGAGGAATTTCCATATTGTTTTCCAGAAATGCTGTACCAGTCAACATTCCCACCAATAATGGATGATTGTCCCCTTTTCCTCGCATCCTTATTCTTGCTCTTTGGGATATGTGCCAGACTATTGATAGTATTCCTTGTTTTGTGATCCATTATTCTACTTCCATTTATTTCTGGAACATAACCCACTCCATTTCATTTTCCCTTTGTGTAAGTTTAGATTATACAGAGAAACAAAGCCAGCAGAAAGGGTATTCCGTTATAATACATTAATATGTTGTTATATTTAATATGTATATATTTTAATGTATACATATAATCTGTATATTATATACATATATTTTATATATCAGTCCTAAATATATAATACGTTAATATAGTACAAATACATGTACATAGTTCACTGAATATAATATTTGCTATATTATATGTAGTATCATATATAAATATGTTTTATATTATTTTTACATTATTTTGAATATTATGACTATGTTTGAAATAATAAAAGAATTTGTAATTTAAAAAACCTCCTAGAAATATTTAAAAATAACCATTTACAGTATATCTAGGTACAGTGATTCTACCACATTGACAAATAAAATGAGCCATCACATATTTTTATTCACAAATCTATGTGCCTATGTACCTCTTCATCATTGTTTCTATCTAGAATCCATATTGTATCTCCTTGGAAATTAAGCTTCTTTTGTGATAGAGTTAATTGGTGAACATCAAGTTATAAAATAGCCATTTAAAAATTAAAATTCTTTTTAAATACATTTAAAAGGTAGAAGGTAGTGTTATTTTTAGTCTGGCAGTGCAATTGTCTGTTCCTTTGATTTTCAGAGTTCCCAATTTATATTGTATCAACTATATTTCAAAAGCATTAAAATACCATTTTTAATAATTAATTAAAAAAACAGGACTTCCCTTTTCTGAAAATTTGGCCAAAAGTAATTTATTTCATCTAAAATTAAGCATACTTTCTCTGAAAATATACATAGTTCTCACTTAAAAGTTAGAAAACCTAATCAACTTGTTTTTGATGTCAGGGATTTCCACATGACTTATTTAATATTCTATTCATTTAAACATTAATGAGTTATTCTAATGTTTTGTTTTATAAATTTAAATTGGTATTCATTTGTGCTTTTGCATCTTTTTGTATTATGACATCTTTTGTGTTATCTTTATTTTTTTTTTTTTTCAGAAAGCCAGGAGGCCATATTTATTTATTTATTTTTTCACTGTATCACTGTACTTCCTGTTCATCATTGATTTGCTCGAGCAGGCACCAGTAACATCTCCATATGTCCTGTCTCATGCTAGTAGAACCCAAGGGCACCTGCTTGCTCCAGGAACATAAGGAGCCTCAAACCATTCCATCAGGTCATGGGAATGAGGTCTATAATTGTTACTGGTATTTGGCATATCAAATATGACATAGGCAGCTTGCCAAGCTCTGCCATGCGGGTGGGATACTCTTGTAGTCATCTCTGATCTCCAGCACTTATTGATGAACTGCGCGGTCGCTTGCAGCCGTGCAAGCCGGGCTGTGATCAACTCTTCTGCTGGGTGGAGTTCTGATGAGAGGGGAGTCCAAATGTGGAAAATGGAGGCCCTCCTGGAGTGGGGGTCGTCTTCTTTTTGCGAGGCTCTGCTGGGGTGGCCGGCCAGGGCTAGAACCTGCCACCCCTCCCGGGTGCCTCATGAGTGGCTGGGCACAGGGAGAGCTGGCAGCAGCTCTGCCCCATGTCTGTGAGTCTTTGGAGTCACACCCAGCAATGCTCAAGGGTTATTCCTGGCTCTACACTCATGAATTACTCCTGGTGGTGCTCAGATAACCATATGGGATGTCAGGGATGGAATCCAGGTTGGCTGCATGCAAGGCAAATGCCCTACCTGCTGTGCTATCACTCTGGCCCCAGTTTGTTTGTGTTTTGAGGTGTGCTTAGGACCTACTCCTGGTTCTGTGCTGGTGGAGCTTGAGGGACCATGTGAAGTGCCACAGACCAAAGCTAGTGCTGGGGGTCAAGCGTGCAGGACACCCGCTGGTGCGATAGCTCTGGTACCTGACTGCACAACTCTTAGCTGCCAACGGTTGAGACTGTTTCACAGGAAGAGAAACTGATCGCGAATAATAGGAGGCTCACAGCCCCTAAGGAACACTGGGACAAAGGCTCCCCGATCAGGACTGCCACGTCACCCAGAGGTGCTTCTCCTGCAAAACCACCAGGGTAGCTCCCCACCACCACAGACTGCAACTTGCTTTTCTTTACTCTCATTGTCAGGGAAAACTGATCCTGAGAACGCCGCTCTTGCTCCCTTTGCAGCCAGAGGCCTCCTCTCACTCGCTGGGAGCGCCCCGAGGCCTCCTCTCATCACCTCTGGGATGCTGCCTCCTAGTTCTCCAGAACAAAACCCTCAGGAAGGGAGCTCAGGGAGGTCGTGGGGATTCTGTGAGATCCCTGATGCTATGACGACATCAGCTCCCCAGGCCTCTCCCAGGCGGGAATTCCAGCATGAACTCTTTCCCCTCCTTGTCATCAAACAGCTATTTTTTTAAATTTTAACATTTATATATTTATTTATTTTTATTTCTGACAATTACAAAAATGCTCATGTTTGGGTTTAAAGCCATACAGTGTTCCAGCAACCCATCCCTCCACCAGTGCCTACCTCCCACCACAAATGTCCCCGATGCCCTCCCCCTCTCCCAGCCTGCCTCCATGGCAGGTTCTCCATCTCTTTTCTCTCTTTCTTTCTCTCTCTCTCTCATCCCTCTCTTACATGTTGTGGATTGTAATAAACTTTCGACAATCATTGGTCCAATGTTCCTTTCTCTGTCTTACCTAATCTCTGCTCCCACACATTTGTGGTAGTTTCGACCTTTGGCAAGACCCCTGAACCACATTTCGCCTGACCTTGGATATTGGTATAATATACATATATATGTATATGTATATTTATATATGTATATATATATTTATGTTATGCAAATAAATGCAGTCGTACTATATTTGGTCTCTCTCCTTCTGACTAGTTTCACTCACCATGATCTTCTCCAATATAACCGACTGGTTCAGCACCTCCATGATTGTGCGAAGAATGCCAGAGAGAGAAAGACACAAAAGGATGCTTGTCTTCAGAAACTCTTGAGCTCATTCGCCAATGTGGCAAGGCGTGAGCCTCAGGAGACCAAATGCTAATGTCCAAGCTTGCTAAACGGTGCAGAGAAGCGATAAAGGCAGACCTCAAAGACAGAAGAGCAGAAATACTGGAAGATGCAGCAGAAGCCGGGAAAAGCATTCGCACTGCCCGCCTGTCCTTTGCCAACTATAAGACCAAGATGACTGCCCTCCGACGCCCTGATGGATCTATCACATCTTCCAGAAAGGCAATGGAGAAGATTATCCATGACTTCTACTCAAATCCCTTTGATAGCCACATCCACCTGCCCACATACCAAATTCCACAGGATGGATATGTCATTCCCAACGTTCATCCCTTCTGAAATCCGACATGCCATCTCGTCGGTAAAGAAGGGAACAGCACCAGGCCCAGACAAAGTCAGACCCAAACAACTGAAGAATCTGCCGCCGGTACTCATCAATACACTAGCTCGGCTCTTCACACGCTACCTGTCCGGAATGCAAGGTGCCCTCCCAATGGAAAACCAGCAGGACAGTTCTACTGTTCAAGAAGGGAGACATTCACAACATCGGCAACTATCGCCCCATCTGCCTGTTGTCTGTCATCTACAAGCTGTTTACATGAGTCATCCTGAACAGGATTAGCTGAACACTAGATGAAGGACAACCATGCGAGCAAGCAGGCTTCGGAAAGGATTCAGCACAATCGACCATATCCACACAGTAGCCAAGCTCATTGAGGTTTGTAGGGAGTACAAGATGCCCCTCTGTCTCCACGTTCATTGATTTAAAGAAAGCCTTTGATTCTGTGGAGACTGAAGCAGTCATCGAAGCCCTAGCCGAACAGGGTGTTCAAACCCAATACATCAAGATCCTTCATGAGCTGTATTACGGATTCACCACCAGGATCTCACCATTCTACAAAGAAGTGATCATTCCTGTGAAAAGAAGGGGTTCGACAGGGTGATACCATTTCACCAAAACTCTTCAGCGCCACCCTCGAAACATCATGCAACAATTAGAATGGGAAGGAATGGGAGTGAAGATAGATGGTCGGCAACTACACCACCTCCGCTTCACTGATGACATCGTTCTAATAACACCAAACATTAGCTAAGTGGCACAAATGCTGGCTGACTTCTGACCAAGAATGTGGTAAGATAGGTCTACAGCTGAATCTAAAGAAAACAATGTTCATGAAGAATGTACTAGTTCCAGAGGCCCCATTCACTCTCAATGGAACAAACATCTCTGAATGCAGCAGTTATGTGTACCTAGGTCGAGAAATCAACATGATGAACAACCTAAAACCTGAGCTGAGCAGGAGGAAGAGAGCGGCATGGAATGCCTTCAAAGGCATCGAAGAAATAGCTAAAGAACAAAGAACCTCCTGCTCCGGGCACATCTCTTTGACTCCACTGTTCTCCCTGCTTTAACCTACACCTCAGAGACCTGGGCCCTAAGAAAGCAGGATGTGAATGCTATTCGGGTTTGCCAGAGAGGAATCGAAAGAGCTATGCTTGGAATATAACGCCTCACTCAAGTGAGAGAACGAATCCGGAGTTCTGACCTCCATCGCTATTCCAGAATCAGGGATGCTCTCGTTTGCCAAGGCATCAAAAATCAGATGGGCTGGACATATAATGCAATTTGGAGATGAGAGCTGGACTAGAGCTGTTCAAGACTGGATCCCATGGGATGTCAAAAGATCACTTGGCCGCCCACCTACAAGATGGTCAGACTTCTTGTAAGGACCCTGAAGGAATGGTTTGAGGATCTTCATATTCCTGAATCAACCAGATGCCATTGGGATACATTTGCACATGATAGGGTCCAATGGATATATTACTGGAGCCCGCTCAAGCAAATCGATGAATAAAAGGGATTCAAGGGATCAAGTGGATTCTACATGTGCGAAAAAATTGGCCAAAAAATAGATAAACCAGAAGTAGAATTTTGCCCAAAGGAGACGGTGGTCCAATCCTGTTTGGAATTTGGGGATGACAGCAACATCGGTCAGATAAAACTGTCGATTGAAGGTGATGTGGTCAATTTCATTGTGGAACTGTCCACCAGGAGATTCCCATGTCCAACGTTTTGCTTCAGCCTTCTGGAACTGAGTTCCCATGAATGGTCTTGCTGGACGTGATGAACTCAGATAGTCTCTCACCCTGTTTGTTCCATTCTAGGCCATAGGTCCTGATGCGGAGTTCTTCAGCCGATCTTCTCAGTCCTATCTTGGCATTTAAATCACCAACTATGACCTTGTAGAAGGTGTGATCTTTTTATAGAACTCCTCCAGTTCCATGTAGAATTTCTCAATTTCATCTTCTTTGTTTTTGGATGTTGGTGCGTAGACAATGAAGATAGGAAATGCTGGCTGTGGGCCACATCTCTTCAAGTATAATCGTCCTATCCGGTTTGTAAGGCATTCAGATGAAACACTGTTGACGGTCATATTTCTGTTGACAAGAACACCAATGCCACCGATGCCTCTTTTGTAGCATGTTCCAAGGAACAATTCTCCGGTGTCAAATACAGCATGATGCGACTGATGCCTCCTCGCTCTCAGTCAGACCAATGATGTCATACTTGATCTTTTGTCCTTGCACCATCAGATCCTATATATATACACTTCCGATGCCAGCGTATGTGCATTGTCAATACAGACAGTCATTTTAGTCCTTCTTCGTTTTGGCAGCCTAGGATGGCCGTGGAATTTTATCAGGCACTGCTTGTTTTCAAGCAGTGCCAAGCACATGTAGAATAAGGCTACTAATAGTACTCCCAATGGTTATTGTCACTTGTCACTTGTCACTTGTCTTCCTTTATTTTGGTTTGCTTGAGTGGGCAACAGTAACATCTCCATTCATTGGGAATGAGGTACAATTGTTACTGTTTTTGGCATATCGAATACACCACAGTAGCTTGCCAGGCTCTGCCATGGCTCTGGATCTTATCTCAGGGGCCCATTCTGCTGTCAGGCTAGAAGCATTCACATCTCCCTTCCTTTTCTCCTCCTCAGTGGATAGAGTAATTTGTAACAGGACAGGTCTTCAGGTCCATTGAGCACTGGAAGAGGCCAGAGGGTTCATGAAATGGTCCAGGATGAGGTTTAGGTTTAGGTTAGGGTTTAGTGTTAATGACTAATCTGGCTTTTTGTTCTTGCATTGAGCACCTGAATTTCTGGAACGTGTTGATTTCTACTAATTTGATTATTGTACACATTAAAAAATACAGTGTATTCTAATGAGTTATATTAATTAAATGATTTTGGGGGTCCCCCCCGCCCCCCGATTAATGCCATAAATACTTATGTGTTTATTGCCTAACACATTTTTTTAAAAATAAAACGTCTCTCTCCTCCTTCCCTAATAAACTTTCACTCTGAAGTTCAGAAGAAATGACAGAATTGCTGATTAGGGAAATGTTTTCTGATTACAAAGTAATGTTTCATTTTATGGCCAAAACTATCATAATTGGCAAAGAAAGCAAAATCTATTGTAAACAGAAAGTTAAAGTTCTTCTTATTCTGATGGGAGGAAATGAATCTGGGTATCTACAACTTGCTTGTACTAATCATGTGCTCATTTCGGTGGATAAAAAAAGAAATTCCAAAAACAAAATTTTTCCATCGACAAAACAGGAATTCTTTTCTAGAAGTTTGTATTCATTATTGTATCACAAACACCTACAAAATTCCAGTTTCTAAATTACCGAACTGTGACCGATTCTATAAAATAATTTAGTTATCATTCTAAACTCCCCAAGGAATGACTGATAAGTTTTTCCCAGGCAAATTGAAATGTTTGATTATTTGTTTTCTGTAAGGATAAAAAGTAACTGAGAATTAGCTGGGATGACCTAAAATAAAGAGAGGGATGAAGAGACCATTCTGAAACTACCTAGGCATAAGACATGACATGAGAACAGGACTGTTTCTAATTCCATTAAACACAATGTCTTCGGTGGGAAAATTGAACTGGTCAAGACTCGTCAGGTGATATTAAGAGAAAGAAGATGGTTAATGGCATGTCACAGAGATCGATGAGTGGCCCACCTCTCGACATTTCTTCCCATCACAATGGACAGATGTGCAAATCAAAGGAAATTGGGAAGAATAGTTAACTGCCAAGTGGAAGTGTTTAGAAGCAAATTCTTTTTAAATGGTAATAGATGCATTGACCAGCTTTGTGAGATTTTAAGTTTATAGCAAATATTTATTAAATCAATGGTACCTAACATGATGTTTTTATAAATGACATATTATGTTGTTCTATTATGATAACTGATTTAATATAGGTCCAATACAATCCATTCCAATTTAGTAAGGTTACTGTAAATGGTAATACTAGCTATTCACACATAGATCTAATAAGTCATTCTAATTACCATTTTTAAACAAATAAAAAGTAACACTATCCTCTATTTGCTTGTAATTTTATTTCATTTTTATTGTATCATTACTATTGCAACATTGTATTGCTATATTCTTCTGAGGATGATTATACTTTTCTGTAGTAACAAAGATTGAGATTTAGGGAATATATACCTTGCTCTTATATGTGCTGCTATTCTGATAGCAAATTTGAGACTCACTGTTAAAAACAAAACTAAAAATAATAAAAGTTATTATCCTGGGACTTAATAAAATTTTTATGCATTTATGCAAATACATACACAAGATTTTTATTCCAGATATGTGTGCATCTAGGCATGCATATGTCTATCTCTCGTCCTGTCTCTGCCCATATTCGGCTGGTTGTAATTGTTCTTATGTATCTTTCAGTATTGCCCCTCACCAAAAGCCATTTGAGGGAGTGATGGGCACCATTCTTCAGGTGAGAATAGAGTGGCCTTGGACAAGGAGAGCACTCGGATAATGGGGAAAGGCAGGTTGAAAGAAAAATCGCTGAGGTTTATTTCTACTATGAAGAGGGAAAAGGAACCAAGGTTGCAATTTAAAGCCCCATGTATCTTTCAAAGCATTCTAAGAGGGATATTAGCCCAAGTGAGAAATTGATAGGGGAACTTACAAGTAGTCAGAATTTCTGGATTGAGGAAAATAAATTTCTAAACCTACCTTCAGTTCTTTGGATATCCTTTGACCTAACACAAAATATACTTTTTTTTTAAATTTTAAGGAAATTTGCCAGTGGCAGCAGTAATCTTTTCTCTTCTAAGTACTATGTAGATGTACTAGGACTATAAATATATGTTAAGATACATTCACTATAATATAGATGGATACATTTGCTGTAATGTAGAGACAGTCTGTCGAAGGAATAGTCAAGCAAACAGGCATTGCGATTACAATAGCATGAGCTTTGAGTTCAAATCTTAATTCTTAAGTAGAATTTTCACTATAAAATGAAAATAGTATTTTGTAATAGTATTTAAGTTTTGAGAAAAATACAGGCATTAAAATACACAAAGGCCCACATAATAATGGGTCTGCAACTTTTTTTCTTTTCTCCTCATTCCAACTATCATTAAAATCATTTAAGGGTTCTGGTGATATTTGTAAAGATATATTTTATTGTTCAATTAGGACTTTGCAGCAAAAATAATTATTAAATGTCATCCAAAGGGATAGAATTATAATGAACACTGAATATGTTTGCTCTCATCAGTACATTTATTAAATTATCTCTGACCTCTATTGTGATTAGAATTGTTATCAACAGATTCTATATCTGTGCATAAAATGTTCTGGATGTGGAATCTTTTGTGTTTAAGTCCATTCCTAAATTTATTGGCCAAATGTAATGCGTTGAGTATGTAGAAACATATATATGGCTATGAAGAAAATCAAAGCCTAGTTATTTTCTTGAGATCTTCATAATATGGACAGGAGAGAAATTAGATACAATATCTTAGTATTAAAATAATAATAATAATAATAAGTATGATGTTATTTGGAAGCAATGAGCCTTGTTTTACACAATGTTGTAGGGAAGACCATGGCTTTATTCCTCTCCATCAAAATTCATCACTATTCATGGATTTACTTAAGATAAAAACAAAACCTTTCATAGTAGCCTTCATAGTCCTATATAGTTATTTTCCTCACATAGCTTTATAATCTAGTTTCCTGTTCCTTTCCTCTATGAACACCCAACATTTCTTTTGTTATGAACATAGAACACATAAGTTTATATTTTTATATGTCTTATTCATTTTTAAAATTTAAAAAAATTAAAATTAAAAAAAAATTAGATTATGGTATACTCTTCTACTGAGAGTATACCACCTACACGGCAGAGCCTGGCAAGCTACCTGTGTTTTATTTGATATGCAAAAACTAGTAACAATTATGGACCTCAATTCCATGACCTGAAGAATGGTTTGAGGCTCTTCCTGTCCCTGGAGCAAACAGATGTCCTTGGACTACACTTGCTTGCGACAGGACGACAGGATGTATAGAGATGTTACTGGTGCCTGCTCGAGCAAATTGATGAACAACTGGAATACAGTGAACCTCTTTGTTCCAGCTTGTGTTGTGGTCTAGAGACCATGTTATTTACTGATTCTCCTCTTCAACTACTTCAAATCTTTGTATAAATATTAAATTTCAAATAGATTTACTTTCACCATCATGTCAAAGCCAAATAAAGAAGTTTTAAATGTAGAATAATTAATGTGAAGTGGTGATATTATTTGGATATTTAAAAACCCCAAGTGTCTTTGGATGTAGGGATGCAGTTCAGGTGAGATTAGAATTGAAAGGAATTGAATATCTTACATTTCAAATTAGGGAGCTAATATTTTTTTCTTTTTTTTGGTCAAACCCAGCAATGCTCAGGGGTTACTCCTAGCTCTACACTCACAAGTCATCCTGGCAGTGCTCAGGGGATCGTATGCGATGCCGGGGATCGAACCAGGTCGGCTGCATGCAAGACAAATGCCCTGCCTGTTGTGCTGTCTCTCCAGCCCCAGGGAGCTAAATTTTTATACTGGAGGATGTAAGTTTTTTGGCAATCATATTAGATCCACAATTATGTAATATCTATTGGACCATTTTTTGAATAATGAGTCCTGAAAAGATAGTGATGATTCAACCTAGATTAATGGTTCTGATGATGAAGATAAATTGGCAGGATTAAATACTATTTCTGATATACACTAAACAGAATTTACAATTGAATGGATACAGAAGCAAAGCATGTAGACAATAGCGTGGCAAGTAGCAGATAATGCATTCACTTTTATATTTGGGATATAAAGTAGAATGCAGTAAGAATTGAATGTCAATTTGCATCAAGTCCTGAAGTTTGAGGAAATGAGAATTTGGAGAGACGATTAACCAGTAAAAACACACAAGAATCATGGGCATGGTTACAATCAAGGTAAGAATGATGTAATAGAGAAAAGTATCAGGAGGCATCTTGGGAGATTAATCAGTTCTGATGAGTAGAAGATGCATTAATTACTAAAGCAGATCCATGTATAAAAGGGTTCTAGAAAAATATGGGAAGAAATATATGATGCTTGTCTATTACGGAAACAGCTTCATAGAAAAAAATATTGTAGGCCTGTAGGAGGAAGAAGGAATTTTTTTTTCTAAGAGAGGTTTTCAGACAAACATATATAGCTATATATGTAAATACCAAGTACTAAGAAATGAGTCATTTACTATGGCTAATAGAATTATGAGTCTGAAGATAAACATTAGGATTTGGAAGTTATCCTGACTTACAAAGCCTCTATACTATCTGACTACAGCCTAAACTATAAATGTTTGTGCTTTCCTTTATGAGTGGGGAGCTTGTTAAGGGTTTTAAAATAAGAGTGAAATGATAGCATCTATGTTGGAAAAGATAACTCAGAGTAACCATTTCAAAGTAGATGCACTGAGAAGAGGGTTCAGGAGCCCAGTTAGAAGAGCTGGTATTACATAAGGCAAGAGGAGCCAAAACCTCAGCTACTGGAAGAATGTCTTTATGAGGGAAGGAGAAACAGTATACTGGAGCCATGTTGGGATGAGTAGGCAGTACAACTGAAACTATAAAGTGGTGTGAGGGGCCGGAGTGATAGTACAGTGGGTAGGGCATTTGCCTTGCATGTAGCTCACCTACATGCAATCCCTAGCAAGTGAACTACCTTCTTTATGATCTCTCCTGCTCCTAACAGCATTTACTTTTATATACCAGAGAACTCCAGGCAAAGGCAGTTTGGAAGAATTGTGTATAACTCCTCCAAAAGCTGTTGAGCTTGCAGCTTTTCTTACAACCCAGAAAATGTGCCTCTCTCTCTCTCCTTTCTCTCTTTCTCCTCACATCTAATTAAATGTCAAGAAAGAAAGAAAGAAAGAAAGAAAGAAAGAAAGAAAGAAAAAGAAAGAAAGAAAGAAAGAAAGAAAGAAAGAAAGAAAAGAGAAAGAAAGAAAAGAAAGAAAGAAAGAAAGGAAGGAAAGGAAGGAAGGAAAGGAAGGAAGGAAGAAAGAAGGAAGGAAAGGAAAGAAAGAAAGAAAGAAAGAAAGAAAGAAAGAAAAGAAAGAAAGAAAGAAAGAAAGAAAGAAAGAAAGAAAGAAAGAAAGAAAGAAAGAAAAGAAAGAAAGAAAGAAAGAAAGAAAGAAAGAAAGAAAGAAAGAAGACTGGGAAGGAAGGAAAGAAAGGAAGGAAGGAAGGAAGGAACAAAGGAAGGAATGATAGTTGAAAATATATTTGCGGTCTGGGGTTCTGTGGAATTTTTACCCTAACTCTTTCTTTAACATATGCCTTTATTTCCTTTCACTTTACCATTTCAAGAACTCTAAGGTTTTTGGGTTCCTCTGGGAAACTATTGAACACACTGACACCAAACAAAAATATATCCACAAATTTGAATTGGCCCCGCACCCTACAATCTTCTAGTAGAAAAGGTGTATACATTTATGGATATACAGTGTTACTTCTGGAAACATAACTGCTCTTCTACCCGAAAGTCCATAAGTTTTATATAAAAACAGAATACTAAGCATGGTGCATCCAGTTTTAGTCAAAATCAAGTAATTATGATTAATTAGCCCCAAGATCTAGAAAAAGTCTAGATCTTGATAAAATCTTATCAAGTTGATGCTGCCAAATACTGCTTATAGAAAACTTCTGAGTTATAGTTGAAGGAAGAAAACTTAGGAAACATTCTTCCATATTTCCAGAGCAAATAAGGCAGGCTGGAAAATGGGAAAGTGAAGGTAATCAGTTTCAGCACAAAGTAATAGTGTGCAAAGAGTTGCAGATAGAACCCCAGATATATGAAGAAGATGCTTCTTGTAATAGTGAGTACTGACAGTACAACCATAGTTGACTGGGATAAAAGCATTAAAAAGATAGAGCGAACAATGTCCCAAGTGTCACTGGTACCAAGTAGTAAAGCTCATAAAGCAAACCAGAATGAAAACAATATGCTGAAGAGAATTTCCATGCTCCATTTCTTTTGTCTCCTTTGTTGATGATTAACTGCCAGTGAAACGGAAGCCTTATTACAGAAGTTCCAGTTCCAGTTCTGTTCCATTGGTCTACAAGTTTACATTTATTCTGGGGCCACACAGTTTGGATTGTTATAGTTTTGTAGTGTAATTTAAATTTAGGAAAATCAAACCTCCAACCTTTCTCCCCACTTAGAATTGCTTTGGCCAATTTGTGGGGTTCATGGTTCCATAAAATTTCAGTAAACTTTGTTCCAAATCCTTGAGTGTTACTGTGATCACATCTTAGTTTTTTTAATTTGTTTTGTGTCATTCCCAGAAGTTTTATCTTTAAAATATAATATTAAAGAATTTTTTAAGAAATTAAAAAAACTGAATTTAACTATAAAATTAGAGAAAATAATATTATATATTAAAATGAGGTTTCCCAGAAAAATAAAAATCAAAAACTATATTCAATCTACCTAAAAGAAAAATAAAACATTGAAAATTAAGACTATGGGAAGTAAATATAAAAACTACAATTGAAGCAAAATGGAAAGCCTGTAAATCAGTCTATATATGTGCAACTATATTAATAATCATTTTAATTTGCAACTGTTTTCAAGTCCAATCATATTTTAAGAAAATGAAAGGTATAAGGTGTTCTACAAATAAAATTAACTTTAAATACATAGATTAAAGTGAAAATATGAAAAAAGAGATACTCTGCTAAAATAAAAAATATTACCAACAAAATAAAGTATTATTGCATCAATTTCCCTGTGTATCCATTTTTTGTAATGTTGTATATTAAGAGATACCAAATGTTATTATTAATATGTTTATTTATTGTATGAGTCTATTTGGTACAGAATTTTAAAACAAGCAAAATGTATAATGTGAGAAGTCATAGGTGTAGTTTTCTTTAGGATGTATTCTGATGTATACAGAGCAGTATGACAGTAACCTTTTTAGTATACTAGTGATATTCAGATTTAATCTACATTACGGTTAAGCAAGTGTATTCATTTTTTAATAAATAGATTTGATCTATTATGTTATGCACATTTTCCAAAAACATATTTTTGGAAATATACTTCCAAAGTACATAATTAAAAATACTATAAAGAGCATTTAATGTATTTTTATGAAGAACAGATCCTTAAACATATTTTCAGTGGTAGAGCAAACATTTTCATATAAAAATTGTAGAAGAGTATACATTTAAGATGGTTATATTTGCAGCTTTTTTTCTGAAAGATAAAATCTTTTCTGTGTGTTTCTATAGTTAAAACACACAAAATAGTTTATTTCTTCATGAAAAATCACTATGACATAAAATTAGAAATAAAAATATGATATGTAAATACAATTCACTTCATAGGGAAGAGCTACATGTCATTGCAAAATATAGATACCATAATGGACATTTTATCACAGAATTTCTTTTTTTTCCTCCCTCTCTCCATTTCAAACTGAATAAAATACTACAACTAAAAGAATTGTTTTTCCTTTTGTATGCTGGAAATTCTTTTCTTTTTCTATTTACTATTGCAATGTTTATTAAAAAGTTTCTTTTTAAATTTACATGACTTATTTTGGCTATAACCAGAGTTAAAAATACATGTCAACATTTATTAAAAAGGAATAGTATTGTTAAATGTTTCATGATCAGCATTTCCTGTTATGCCTGTGTGGAAATACAACTGACACCTTGTCCCTGATTATGGACTTGAGTCTTACACACTTGAACAGCCTTGGTTTCATGCTAATTTCTGCTCTGTGTGAAATCCCATAAATGTTGCATCTGCTACAGTTCCTCTTCCAGCCTAACATATGCTTTCAGTGGAACTAAATGTTTATCATGATCAAATCAGAAAATGTATATGGAAGTGTTTTGAAAACTATAAATTGCTAAAGAAATAGGTCTAATTTTCTGATTCCACGAAGGGTTTTGATTTTTGACTTAGGGCATGAGGTCTATGGGAAATGACCTGATGAAGAGGACTGTTGTTAGGAAAAAAATAAAACTGCTAGGAAAAAATAAAAATAAAATAAAACTTTGTTAGTGTATCTCAGAGACTAGGTGTGATGGTGTCCTTTCAGGCACTGAAGCTGTCAGGTTGGGGCAATTTGTAACATTCATTTTTTTGCCTGAAAGTTGGAGGAATTTTTGTATGGTGAAGAGGAAAACCAAGAAAATTGATGCCTTTCTGTTCCAGAAAATGGGAAGAAAAAAATCTGAGCATGGATTCTAGTAAAACTTAGTCAGTGGTCATCAATTGTTTGATCTTTGCTTAAAAGGTAAAATAGGATGTATATTAAAAAATAGTAAATAAGTCATACTTGACTGAGTGCTAACTTCAGGTGATTAATTGCCCAAATTTTATAAGTAAGATCATTCTGTTTAATCTGTTTTTCCTACCTGTAAGCCTGTTCCTTTCCTCCTGTCAACACCCCCCCCCCCCCTATTTCCAACAAATAGAGATATTTAACAATCAGGAAGTAAGATGATCAGGCAATTAAGGCATTTAGCTATCATTAGGTGCTCAAACTGTTTCTTCCTGTTACTGCACACTTCCGAACTTGGTAGATGAAATATCTAAAAACGATCATTGCTAAGAAGAACTTTAAGTAAAATCAGATACAAGCAACTGCAGTCTTGAAGCACTGAAGCTTCATGAATAATTCTTGAATAGCTTGGTGTGAATGCGCCTGGCTCAACTCTCAGAGTCTTTCAAGATGTTAGTTTCATGTTTTATTTAAGCTCAACAAAAATGTTAACGTGGTTCTCATCAGATTCCTTTTATCTAACTTGGAAGACTGATGTGTTGATGTTGTAATATGGGAAGAGGGCCTTAGGGACAGACATTAAATGCTCATCCAGGTACTCTGTGAGGAGTCACAATGAATTTATTTTTCAGGGCTGGAGTTGTAAATTTGTTTGTCTCTGTGTACCACCTTGGCAGGCACATCTGCTGAGCACTGTTAATTAGTCTTCTATTGTCCAATTTGTGATCTAGATAGGTTTTATGGAGATATAACAGTGAAACATCATTGTTCTCTGAAAAGATTATGCTGAGCAAGTAACCAATAAATTGTATACAATATAAATATTAATCAAAGATAATGTTGCAGAAAGTAACTATACCAGAGGTTTCATTGAGAAAGAACACTCATCTACCTATGATTATGCTCATCATAAATTGTTACTATTATGATGCAACTAACCAATAGTTCTCTTGGGATATTCAAATCCCCGAGCTAATCTATGAATTAAGATCCGTACCTCAAATCATTTGTAAATCAATTTATTCTTAGCTAAAATTTTCCTTTGAACTACTATAGTTTTCTCTTGTTCATTAGGATCCCTGGCTATGTTGAGTGAGTGCTGTATTGTCATTACATTTAAATATGGAAACAGGAATATTCTGTGATGCCTATAGTTTGGTGATTCAAAACATTATTCTATCAGTGTCATGAATTAGGCTTATAGTAACATTATACAAACCATAAAAAGAATTTATGTTCAATAAAACATGACACTAACAACGAAAAGTTAGACTTTATACTTATCAATGCAGCATTCATCAGATTGTCATAATGGCATTTTTTTCAAAGTTTTCAAAATGTTTTAGATTTGTAGTTTATAACTTTATATTTAACAAGAAAGAAGCCAAGAACTCTTAGCAAATTCCCATTTTATAGTTCAGAAGTTCCACATATTAAGCACTTGAAAAATAAATAGGCATCCCATTACATTAATTATTTTTATTTGCAAAAGATAATATGATGCTTCTATAGGCCAGGTGTCTAATAAAGAGCTCTAAACAATATATTGTTACTACAGAGCACCTAGCCACAATACGTTGATAGTTTTCTGCAAAAGAAATTTTTTTGTCTAGTAGCCATTACCTGCCAAGGGTTAGCTTGAACTAACACATGCATTTCGACAATGGTCAAATATTTGACTCCCTGTACCATGACTTACAATGTGGTTTTCATTTGATTAAACTTTACAAGACTGTGAGAGGATTTAGAATCCAATATGTCAAAATAGACCATCTGCCTCTGTGTTTGAAGCAAACAAGACAGTAAATCTTTTGGTTGTGTTCATTTATTATATGAAAATTGACCAATCTTTTCTTATGCCTCTTCATTGTCTGAAAACAAAAACCACACTCAAATAGATGGTAGAGGAATGAATTAATGTAATGTGCTGAATCCAATGTAAGGCAAGAAAGTCATTAACAATTATTAATAAAAATTACAGGTGCTAATATGTGTTTTGAACTAGATAATTGTCTTGGTTTGGCTTTCTTTTTGGTTTGGAAGTCCATGCCTTGTGGTGCTCAGGGATTGTTCTTGGCTCTGTGTTCAGAAGTGACTCTAATGATGCTCAAGGGATCATATGGACTACTTGGTATCTAACTAAGGCCTTCCAGATGCAAGCATACACCTTAATCCACTTACTATCTCTTGAATTCTGAACTAGACAGTGCTGTTGTACCATTTGTTTGTTTATTTGTTTGTTTGTTGTCAGACCTGGCAGTACACAAGGATTACTACAGGCTCTGTGTTCATTGATCATTCTAACTGGGGCTTGGGGAACCATATTGGGTTTGGGGCATGAAACCCAGGTTGCCTCATGCAAGACAACTGTCACCCCCACCATACTATTTCCCCAGTCCTTTAACTAAATAGTTTTACAAGCAATTCATGAGCATTCTTTTTAACTCTCATAGTTTAGGTTTAGAATTAGTGATGCTTAACAAGCTGTGGAGTCTGGAGGTTGAAAATGGCGGCCCTCATTGTGTGGGAGTTTCTCTGGCTTCTTGCGAGGCTCTGCCGGGATGGTAGGCCAGGGGTAGAACCCGCCTTCCCTCGTTGGCTCCTCATGATCAGATGGGCACAGGGAGAGCCAGTAGCAGCTCTACCCCTCGTCTCTGAGTCTGTGGATCAGGCATACCTGGGCTTGAAGTGGATGGCTGTAGGGTGGGACTCTGACGGGCAGGGCTGTGATCAGCTCTTCTGCTGGGTGGAGCTCTGACAAGCTGTAGAGTCCGGAGGTTGAAAATGGTGGTGCAGTAGTGAAACACTTAACTATTAGTAAAACTACCTGCAAACTCACCAAACAATATAAAAATTAAGCCCCAAAATGGTTACCATATTTTAATTCACTTATTACTAATAGGAGTCAATAACATCTTTGAAGGTATTTCATCTGAAGTTTTCTTGAAAATGTGCTCACTTTGTGGATCATTCAAGTGGTTCTATACCTGAAAACACCTAAGTTTGGCTGCTTTCTCCTTTAAGGCCAGTGACTTCATAGGCCAGACCTGATAAAAAAAAATCATTCAATTGCTAGCAACTGAGATTATGTTATACCTGTGTGTGTCATCCTCCTTTCCCCCTGCCTCCCACTCCAAAACCCTTCTTCCTCTCAAATTGGGTTGGGACTCATAGTAGCTGTATAGGAAAGTGAAGTAAGAACAAATTTATGGTGGTGGACAAAGAAGGCCGTAATGTGTTGAGGCATTCTGTGAAGCCATCAGTGATTAACAAATACTAAAGAGATGATGGTTAGTTCCATGTAAAACCTTGAGAAAGCATGATAAAAAAACAATCTACTCGATAACCTCCAGAATTTTTCACCTGTTTTTCTCTTTCTCCCTTCATCCTAACTGGACTAGGTTTAACAGTAAACAAAAAAAAAATTCATAACAACATCTCTTAGGATTCAGACACAGGGCAAAGACCAAGGGGATATGAAAGGTTTAATAAAGCACATATGTACCAAGAGAAATAGTACAGCGGGTAAGGTGTTTGCCTTGCATGCAGCCAACCTGGTTTCAATCCCCAGCACCTCATTTTGTCCCCAAAATATTGCTAAAAGTGATTCCTGAGTGCAAAGCCAAGAGTAACCCCTGAGAATGATCTAAGTGTGGCCCAGAAACAAAAAAAAAAGGAAACATATATGTGGGAATAAGGTGTAGTAGCTAATGCTTGCTCACTTACAAGGTGACAGAGTAGAATAGAATTGGAGGGCCAATACTGGGAGATAAGGGATCTCTTTCCTTATTTTTAATCTTGCAAAATATATGAACTAAGCCTTGCCTTTGACCTTTGAGGGCCAGCAGTGTCCTCATCTTTAAAGATGAAGAGACTGGACTACATTATGTCTAATTCCTTTCCTGGTCTGACCTTCTGGTTGTGTTAAGCCCTATCCCTTACATTTATAAAGGGACAAAGACACAAATAATCATACTAATACAATAAATGCGTGTAAATACCCTTATAGATTTTGCTAACCTTGCTCTCTATGGCTAACAACTTCATTTCATTATCTGAAATATCATCATGCATTTTTTCCATCAGCCCTGGTGACACATGCTAATTAGAAGGAAAATGCCTTTCTAAATAAAGGGCCCCTTCATCCTCTTTACCATATGACTTCTGGGCTCAAAGGAACATTTTATAGCCATTTTTAATCTGCTGCTCTTTTACTCTTTTGACCTTGTCTTGGGCACTTTATCTTCTGTCTCCAACTTCAATATTCATTAGAAACACTGTGACAAAAATGACTGTGAATGACATTAGGAAATTGAACCCGACTCAAGCTAAGAGGAAGCTGCTTCTTACATATTGCAATATCAATGTTACATGTTGCTATACAAATGGCTGGTTTCAAATGGTTGTGAAAATGTGCTGATCCCTTTCAGTTTGAACTGTACATGCAAAGACAATTACATTTTTAAAAATAATAATAAAGGCAGAATTTACTTTCCCATCCCAAGTTAAAACTTCATTATGTGTTGTATATATTATTTGGGGCTGGTATGGAGCATGACATACTAAATGTTCTGACGGCCAGAACATATGCATAGATAATATATGGCTCATACAACTTTTATAAGCCTTCTCTGCTGATTCTCTCCTAATATCTCTCTAAAGACATTTGTGGTATCATTCTTCATTTATTTTGCATGCTGCTTTCACCCATTGTGGATAAACATGAATAAAAAATTCTGGAGGTATGAACAGTTATCTTTGCTGATGCTGGTGAGATTTTAATAAAATATACATGACATCAGTGTCTGGGCACGTATCTATAAATCTCAGAGCCGTGAAGAAATCCAGAGATAATTATGATCCTTTATGATGATGGAGAAATTAGCACCTTCATAATCTATGATCATGTGGATGTTCTTCCGTTTGCCCTTGAACCATTTGTATGAATGCAAAGAGCTAGCACATGTAATTCTAATTTTGAAGAACATACTCAGGAATATTAACAATTTAAAAAAATTCAGGAAACAGAGGGACAGATATAACTCAGTAGAGAAAATGCTATTAATATGCACCCATATATCTCTCAACCAAAGACAATGAATCTCAAAATTGGAATCCATGGTGTGCCCTTTGCCAGCACTCAATGCTTGCTCCTCTTCCTTGTATGAAAAGGGAAAGTTCATAGGTTGTGGGAAAAGCTCAAATGATGAACATGTGCTCAGTATATTCATGGCCCTGAGTTGAACTCAGGCTTGCCTGGCCTCTAGAGCACTGTTGGATGTGTTCCTTCCGTATGGCCCCCACACATGCACCATTATTTGATTCGGCCCAATTAAATTCTGCAGAGCAACCCTGGCCCAATTCTTCTACCATGAACTAGGCTTATAGATTTATGTCTCTCCTTCAGATTTCTTAAAGGTACAAATGGATGGACATGGAGAAGATTATGTTGAGCGAAATTAGCCAGAAGGAAGAGACGTTACAGAATGACTGCATTATCTGCAAACAAAATATATAGGTACTATTAACATATAAGGCAAGTGAAACATACCAGGAGGTCCTGAAGTATCACAACCGTGTTTTCAGAGGCTAGGTAAGACAGAAATGGAACAGTGTGAACATTTAGGGACTAAGCCAACCTAGAACGAGCATTAATAGAGGCAAGTTATGACAACCCTTTATTATGTTCTGTAATCCTAGTCTGGAGAGGGGGGTGGGGGGGGGGGGGGGGGGGGGGAGATGGGCACTGGTGGCGGGATGGTGCTGCTACACTGTAGACCAAAACCCAATATGAACTTTTTTGGTAAATCTTTGTAATTGAAAAAAAAAAAAATAAAATAATAAAAATAAAATAAATAAATAATAAAAAAAATGGAATCAAGTGTTTGCCTTTAATTTTTGGCTTCAGAAAAGACAGGCTTTTCTATTGTCATATCATTGGCCCTAAACAACAAAAAAATCAATGACTAGCACTTGATGTTTTTGTTGCTGTACATTGGTCTAGGGATTTAGGGAGCTACAACCAACTGCTCAGGGCTAACTGCTAGTGGATGGTCAGAGATCACTTCTGGCACTGCACAGGGACCATATATGGTTCTGGATTTTGGACAAGGCCAGCCACATACAAGGGTAACACCTTCCTTACCTCTTTACTATCTCTTGGGCCCTAGATTTGTTTTCTGTTAACCTAACTCACAAAAACTAGAGAGCAGACACCTAAGGAAAGGTGGAAAGGTGTCTTGATCACTGTCATAACAATAGTCCTGAAAACAATGTAAGTGTTTAATACTGACTGTGTGAACTGATTCATGTCGGAATCATTCAAGTTACAGTCACATGTTAATGTACAAGCCCACGCATGATGTCAGCAGAGAAGCTGAGGACCATCTTCAGTTATTTTAATATTTGGGGTTTGGGTCCATTCTTGCCAGTGGTCTGGGGTTACTCTGGCTCTGTGCTCATCACTCCTGGCAGTGCTCAGGAGATGATACATGCTGGTGGACGTTGAACACTAGCCTCATCAAGTAAGGATTGACGCAGCCCACTGAGTCTCTCCAGCTCCTTTGAAATACCTCACCTATTTAAAGTATAAAATACCTCAATCATTCTAGTATTCTAGGTATAACATTTTAATTTGTTCTCCAACATGTTCTAGCATTTTTAGCCAATCAGGAACATCTTCTCGTCCTCTTCACCACTGAAAAATGCAGCTTCTAAGTTTTTATATCTATACAGTAGCTTTATAAACTATTTTGATTGTGTCAGAAAAAAAAAGACATTTCTGGACTGATTTGGAACAAGAGGGCCAAATGTTTTTGGAAAGAATTATCCAAAATTTTAGGAAAAGTTTTAGTAAACACATAAAAAGAAGACTTGGTGAGAGAGATAGTAGAGTGTATGGTGCTTGCCTTGCAGGTGGCCAACCTGATTTGGTTCTTGTTCCATATATGGCTCCACCTAAGCACCATCAGAAGTGATTTCTGTGTACAGAGCCAGGAGTAAGACCTGAGAACAACTGGGTGTGGTAAAAAAGCAAATAAACAGAAAAGATATGATTTGCCCCGGAACATGTAGGGCATTCAGTTGAGAAAAATATTAGTATTTATATTAATATTCAGTGGTCAAGTGATCTAGTGAGTGATCAAGTGATTGCAACTAATAGAAATATAATTATATATATGTATATATATTTGCATGCACATATACTTAGTGACATTTATTTAAACTATTAAATTACAGACTGGTCAAGTCTATAAATGAGAATTCTAGTAACTATATATATAGCCCCTCGTGAGTTGAAAAACTAGAAATAGATATGTCTGTATAGTTCCATGAGTTGAAAATTTTATAGACCCAACCATTTTATTGAATTAACTTAGCAGCAAAATGGTCTCTAAAATTCTGACTGCTATCCAATTATAAACATTGCTATTACTTAAGCCAGAGAAATGTTTGATATTAGATATTAACTTGATATAACATAAGGTACTTTAAGTGATGAAAAAGCCTGTCTTTAAACAGGAAATGTGTAGATTAATGAAATTATGTAAGAGGTACTTTAGTCTCCTTAGAAGGATATTAAAAGGAAAATACATATTATAAACTGATTTAGAAACAGCTAAAAGGGACTTTCTTAAATAGTAATTGCTGCTTAAAATGCTTAAAGGACTCCAGGCATATAAAGTTAAAACAGATGATTCTTAATATGGATATTTCTTCCTGGATATGGCTAAAAGCAGGAAGTCCCCAACCACTGCTTCCAATGACAATCATTGTGGACATCATTTTGGAGACCCTATGATTCAGACAGTTCCCCAGTTGTGCAAATATGGAAAACACTTATTACAAAAAAGTAAGTAGGGATATGCTAGGAGAGATCAGTAGTCCTAAAGTAACTGTGGATGTAATTTTCTAGGGCATACATGGTACTAGCAGATTTGAGAGAAACAGGTGATTTCTTATACTTAAACCAGAATGGCTATACTAGGATATTATAAAAAAAATCACATAAATATTTAAACTTAAAAAAAATCAGTCCTCTTATTGGTTAATACCCTCTGGAGGTCCGTGATAACTCCTCTTTGTTATTAGGCTAATTCAGTGTGAGTGGGTGTTACATACTGTATCATCAACTCTTTGATCATCTACAATAAATAGAAATGAATTTCTGTCAAGATGGCAGCTATACATACGCTATGGGATCTTACTTATAACTTATTCCTTGGAAAAGTATAAGCCTAAATTATGTCAGAGAAAATTTGGTGTTCAGCAAAATTATTTCCTTTTCTTTCCCTGCTTCTTTATCCTGACTTTGTTCCTTTTATTTCCCGTTCTTCCCCTTCTCCTTTTCTCTTTGCTTTGTCTGCTCTATTGCTCATTTTTTTTCTTATTTTATTCCTTCAGATATTTATTGGATATCTACTCTCTCAGGTAAAGAATCCAATACGGTTCTAAAGATGGAAAATGAATAGCATAATGGGCAAATTCTGCTGTCATTCCAGGGGTAGGAGAATATTTGTCATTGATTGAAAATGGCTTTCAAAATATCTGTAAAATGGATAATAAACAATTGCAAATGAACAAAGAATACATAAATGAATACAATGGAGTAGTGACAAAAGTAATCAAGTAGAATATTTGAGCTTTATTGATCCTATCACTTGAGTTAATAAGAGAGACCAAAAGAAGAGCTGAGGTTGGGACATAAGTGGCCTGCCCTTCTTCTAGAATATAGAAAGTTTTAGAGCTGAGTCGAGTGAAGAAGACTGCCAAGATTCAAAGAAAGAAAATGATATTCTGACAAAGGGAAGTGTAAATTTCAATGAGGCAAGAAATAGCATGGATTTTCAACAAATGATTAGATGTGATTTCATTGTAGCCAATTGTGTACATAAAACATAGATGAATTATTAAAAATAATTTTAAGAACTTGTTTAATGATTTAAAATGAAATTGAAGATATACTTATTGTATTTTAGTATTTACATTATGAATTGAAAGCTGCTTCAGTATGTGTTGGATAGGATATATATATATACATATATATGATTTTTATTTTTAATTCTAACTTGTTCATAATTTGTTTTATAAACTGGAAGAAGAGTGGAGTTGTTTTATCTTAAATGTTATTTTACATCTTGAAGATTTTAAATTTCTTAATTTTCACTGCACGACAGAGTCTAGCAAGCTACCCATGTCATATTTGATATGCCAAATACCAGTAACAATTATAGACCTCATTCCCATGACCTGATGGAATGGTTTGAAACTCTTTATGTTCCTGGAGCAAGCAGGTGCCCTTGGGCTCTACTAGTATGAGACAGGACATATGGAGATGTTACTGGTGCCTGCTCAAGCAAAATCGATGATGAACGGGAAGACAGTGACAGTGACAACTTAAAATATCTTGACAAAAAGAACAAAAGGAACTACACAATCTTAAACGCTTTCACATTCTCCTCAAAATTACTTTAACGTTGATATATTTATTCAATCCAAAGTATTTTTTTCTAAAGTGGAAAGTAATCAGCTACCTTTTCATACAATTTAGTATTTGATAATGACTTGTTAGAATTCTAATTTCCAGTTCTACAATGATCTTTTGGTGGCTACATAAGGAGCTTCTGAAAATAGTTTTATGGGTTTTTTGTTGTTTTTGGTGAATTGAGAGTGTCTTTTGTTTGATTTATTTATTTAAAAAATGTATTATAACACCATACTTGACCAAGTTCAAATACAGTTTTTTTTTTCAGGTATTCAATGTTTAACACCAATTCTACCGCCACTGTTGCCTTCTCTTTAGCAATGTTCTTAGTTTCCCACCCACTATGTCAGCCTGTCCCCTTTGCAGTCACAAGAAAATTTACTTCATATTGTTAGTTATAGCAGAAAGGCAAAAGGGATTATCAAAACTTAGATCAATAAAATTGAATTTGTAATAATTGTTATATCTCACAATGATGTTACTAAAACCATTGTCTGTGGATTTTCATGGCTGGTTGGTGCTAATTGATGCATCTGTATTATTGTATTTGCTCATTTTGCTTGGTGGTCCCATATACAAGTTTCCCATCAGATTTGTTGCAGTCTCACTAGGTTTACAGTTCTATGAAATTTGAAGGTGCTGCAGCCACCAGGTCCAAGATAAATGGAGCTGAAATGATTTGGTGGTGTGGCATCTTGATGCAGGAGTTATAGAGATGAAACTTTCTGATTTTGAAGGGTATTAGCTGTAGCTGCAGGCTACTGTGCCTTAGTACAGAAAGCAGAAAATTCCTGTCCCAAGACCGAGAAATCCCACAGTTTTCAGCCTGGACCTGTCTGCATGGGAAGCTTTAGTGGCACCATGTTCTTTTTTAATAGTTGTGGAGCTGGGCTGTCCAGATGCCAAGTGTAGGCTGGGGCTGCTGTGTTTTTTTTATAATAATGGAGGCTATGGGGGACTCTACCCCACCCTATTCTGTAACATCCTAGAGGTTTGCTGAAAATAACTGAAGAGGGTAAATAGCTCATGTTTCTTATGTTCAAGTATACTCGTACAAATAACCTCAACTCCATCTGATGGTTTCCATGCAGGTAGGTGGGCAGATATTTTCACTTTCAACAGAGTTAGCTTATCCATACCAGAGAGAAAATACAGAATAATTAAATGTTGGCCAACTGTATTGGATTTCTATTGGTGCTTTTTCAAATTAACAGTGACTCCTAATGAAATCCCTTTCTGGACGCTTAACAGACGATCACTTTCTTTGTCTTTTCTCCTCAGTGCCTTCTTTTGAAGTCTGCAGTCTTTCATCTTTGCCAACCTTCTAGAGTCTTATCAAACTCTGATAGTGGCAGTGAAAGTGCTGTACTTTCAAGGATTCATAATTTGGAGACTTTCCTTGTTTTTAGATTCTTGGGTGAATTACATTTTATTTAGTCTAATAGTCCTTTAGCAATGAAAGATAACATATTCACAGTTGCCTGAAAGTAGGATTAGGATATATTGTGGAGTGGCATGGACAATTAGTCTCTCCACAACACACAATTATAGGTTTTTAATGTATATATTTTTCACAGTTTAAATCAAAGCCAAAGATCATAGGAAACAAACAAGCAAAGGCAAAATTATTGTAAGGTAGAGAGTGCTCAAAAAATCATCCTTTATATTACTTCTTAATATATTAGTATTTTTTAACTCCTAAAAAAAGACCTGCACTATGAATAAATTGAAGTGGAGAAATAAATACTAAGTGGAGAAATATTTGTTATCCTTCACATTTTGATTGAAAATACTATTTTGTTCTATTGCACCCACATAGTTTATATATTCATTTGTTCAATGAATATATATTGTGTATTGCTGGTGCTCCTTTTGTATTATAGTAATTAATGAATTAAAATAAGAAGAAAACTATTGGATATGTTTAAGTCTATGGATAACAATGCATAAGTATTGATTTATTTTGTTTTTCTCAAAAATATTTCAGATTTTCTTCCATCAACTACTCACTTCCTCCTGAAAATCTTCTCTTTGATCCTCCTTCTGTTGTTTTATCTCTACAATGAGAAGATGAGAAATTTCATTGAAAGATCACACTGAACTTTCTAAAGAGGAATGAATGCACCAGTGAGATGAATGTATCCTATTCATCTAGCTTATTGTTTGGTCTGAGGAAGCATTTGGTTAACTTTTCAGGCATATAGCTTAATTTTCATTCACGTTTTACATTTTATTTGCACATTCTGACAAAATCACATATTGGGGCTAAATAATATATGTTAGAAACATATGAGTCTAAATATATAATTTTAAGAACATGTAAGACTCTACTGTAACTGCATTTAAAATGGACCTTTTCCTTTTTCACTTATGTTTTTCTTTTTTTTATTCAAAGACTGTGATTTATGAAAAGTTGTTTATAATACAGTTGTATCAGGAATTCAATGTTCCAACACCAATTCCACCACTGTGTAAGCTTCTCCAACAACAATGTTGCCAATTTCCCACTAACTCTTCCAAGCCTCTTATTAGCAGGCACAAATTTAGTTCATATTGCTTGTTACAACAAAGTGGTAAATGGAATTATCAGAAAATGATTGATCAGAATATACATCTAGAAAAAGGCGTTTTGTCATAATTGTTATATCTCACAATGGTTTTACTAAAACCATTGTATCAGGAATTACTGAGCTGCTTGGTACTGGTACTGAGCCTTTTATGTTATTGATTTTAGTGTGTGTATGTATGTATTGTGTTATTGTGTAAGCCCACTCATGGACTTGTGGGCTTCTACGCAACTTTCCCATCAAATGTGCTGTGCTCCTACCTATCTGTAAGAACCCTAAAATTTGGAGGCATCATATGCTCAGAATGGAAAAATAAGAAACATTTATACTTAGTAAACCCTCTAATAACTATGATTCACACAATTGTTTCATCTCCTATCCTCAGAAGACTCAGTACAGCATATGAGAAAACTGTTTTTTTTCAAATTTGGTTTTAGCTTAAAATTATTCTAAAATAAATGGCAATGCATGTGTCCTTTTCACTTTATTATAAGGCCTGGTACATACGTCCCATGTCTTATGCCCCTCATATACAGCAACATGTCTGCCATGAACTAGGTGCTTATCAATTTTTTTACATATGAACTACTATGACTCTACAGAGTCATAGTGTTTTGGGTAAGTCAACAGTTCTTTGTACAATATCTTTGTAAAATAAGTTTGTTTTCAATTCCAATAATGTCTTCATATACTTTAATGGGAATAAATGAGACAGACAATATTATTTATTGGCAGATAAATGTAGTCCTGGCTCCTTTAGGTTAAGCATAAATTAAATGTAGGTGATTAAGAATTATAACTACATAGAACACATTTAAGGAAATAATTGTGATTTCAACTATCTTATTTTGTTTTGCCATTGTTCTTTATAGAAGAAGTTTTAGAGGCTTATGGTAATATCTTTAGTATTTCATTTGATTTTTGAGGGAGGGTCACACCTGGCTGTGCCCAGGAGCCCTTATGTGCTGCCAGCATCAAACCCAGTTCAGCCTCATGCAAGGCAAGCACCCTCTGCGCAATACTACCTCCTCATGCCAAGTTACTTCCTAATTCTTCAGAGTATCCAAGTGTATTCAATCTGTCCATGTATGCCCAACTGCTGTTATGGCAAACTTTATAAAATTCTAAGGGATAAACAGAGTTATTCCATCAGGTTCTATAATGATAGTCACGTTGTGTATATCTGTTGTCCAGCACGTTAGCCCCTAGCCCCAAGTGGTAGTGAGTACTTGTGATACAGTATAGTGTGAGGACTGCATTTTTCATTTTATTTGCTCTTTATTAACTAGTGCTTAGTTATGGGAAGTCATTTATGGCAAATATATGCCATATTAATCAGCACAGTAAAAGTTTTTCTTCTTTTTTTTTCTTTTTTGGGTCATACCCAGCAATGTTCAGGGGTTGCTCCTGGAGGTATCACTTCACTTGTGTTCACTCGTCTTCCCGTTCATCATTGATTTGCTCAAACGGGCACCAGTAACATCTCCATATGTCCTATCACATGCTAGTAGAGCCCAAGGGCACCTGCTTGCCAAAGGAACAATAAGAGCCTCAAAACATTCCATCAGGTTATGAATGGGGTCTGTAATTGTTGCTCTATTTGGCATATCAAATACAACACAGGTAACTTTCCAGGCTCTGCCCTGTGGGTGGGATACTCTTGTAGTCACCTCTGATCTCCAGCATTTATTGATGAACCGTGCAGCAGCAAGCGGCCCTGTGAGCCGGGCTGTGATCAGTTTGTCTGCTGGGTAGAGTTCTGATGAGAGGGAGTCCGGATGTGGAAAATAGTGGCCCTCATGGAGTGGGGGGTCCTCTGGCTTCTTATGAAGCTCTGCTGGGGTGGCAGGCCAGGGCTAGAACCTGCCATCCCTCTTGGGTGCCTCGTGATCAGCTGGGCACAGGGAGAGCCGGTAGCAGCTCTGCCCCCATGTATGTGAGTCTCTGGATCAGCATACCAGAGCTGGGCTTGAAAAAGACTGCTGCAGGGTGGGTCTACCCAGCAATGTTCAGGGATTGTTCCTGGAGGTACACTCAGAAAGTACTCCTGGTAATGCTCAGGAAACCATTTGGGATGTCAAAAAATTGAAACCAGATTGGCCGAGTGCAAGGCAAGCGCCCTACCCATGGTAATATCACTCCAGCCCCCAAAAGTTTCTTGATTAAGCATGTGATAATATAAAGAAAGATTATAATAAAATTTCATTCCTTGTAATCTCCTGTTGTTGAAAGTGATACAATGAGGATTTCAATGAAAAATAAACACCTGTTTTTTTTTTGTTTGTTTTGGGTATAAACTAATGAAGGAGAAAGAATATTGAATATTGAACTATAAAAGAACTAGTTCTGTATATTTTTTACTAAATTTAATTTATTTCTATACTAGAGATTGCTTTCTACTTCTATCCTTCACTTTACAATAGCATCTACACTTTAAAATTACTAAGCAAAATTGTCATTTTGAAAATTTCAATCTTTCCAATCCACGAAGAGGGAATATATTTCCATTTCCTTTCTTCCTCTTTTATTTCTTTCAGCCATGATTTATAGTAGTCTTTGTATAAGTCTGTCACCTCTTTTGTTATGCTGTTTCCCAAGGTACCTGATTTTCTTAGACACTAATGGGCTTTTAAAATTTCCTCTCTTAATTTTTTTATTATTTGCAAGTAGAAAAGCCATGGATTCCTGCATATCGATTTCTTAGCATGTCACTTTGCTGTACTAGTCTTTTGTTTCTAAAGTTCTTTTGTAGAATCCATAAGGTTACTACTCAGCTACTCAAAAAAAACAAGATCATTCAATTAGCTGCTCTGTGGACGGTTCTGGAGGGTGTCATGCTGAGTAAAATTAGTCAGAAGGAGAGAAAAGATACAGAATAATCACCCTTACATATGGGATATAAAATAAAGCCGTAGAAAATAACAAATTCCTGAAAGCAACAGAACTAAGAACTGGTCTTTAGTAGGAAACTATCATTGACAGGTGAGAGGGGAATAGCAGCAGAGCAGGGGCCATGGAATGATGGTGGAGGAGAGCAGATACTCTAGTGGAGGGTGCATTGGTAGGATTCTAATGCATTAATCCCTACCATTAACATAATGTAAATATACCTTTATAAAATAAAATTTGTAAGAAGGAAAAATAAAGAAACATAGCAACTTAGGAACTTCACATAGTATATACAAGTAGAAAAAAAATTACTAAGCACATGCTAATTTGCAGCTGGGCAGAAAAGCTTTTCGACTGCAAGAATAAAACCTCCAGCCTCAAGCTTATAGTCAAGAGTTAAGGAGCCAGAGCGATAGTCCAGTGGGTTGGGTATTTGCCTTGCACGCTGCGGAGTTGGGTTCAATTCCTGGCATCCTATAGGGTCCTTGAAGCAACACCTGGAGTAATTCCTGAGTGCAAAGAATTAAACTGTTTGTACACATAGATTTAATATGTGTATGGTTCTATAGAAAGCATGGTATTACCTTTCCATTTTTTAACTATGGCAATGATTTATGTATCTGACCTTTAGGTCAGACTTCTAATAATACTATATATTGGAAAGGCATAAAATCAAGAAATAAAAGCCCAACATCTCTCAGGGAGTATAGCAGGAATCAGGAAGTGACAAGAAGCACAGGGACTTTCTCCTTGATTGAAAAGAATAATCAAAGTTAATATCTGACCAGAGTTTTAAACATTATGTAAGTACCTTCACAATATCTAGGCACATTTTTAAGGTATGAAATGAAACACTCATATTGTGAAAAGTGGAGAATGGTAGGAAAAAGAAGGAGAAGAGTATAAATTTTCAAGGAGTGGGGAACCAAAGTATAGAAATGAGGTCAGGTCATGAACAAGAAAAAAATGAATGAAAGGAGAATCCCACTAGAGGCATCTTGGTTCTTTTCAGAAAGCAAACCAATAGAATATAGATAAAAATGCAATGGTTCCACACAGTAAGATAATACCTTCTTCAGTTTACCAATATGAATCTATCTCAAATTTAGAAAATGGATAATGTGTTAGTGAGACTAAGATTAGCTCAACCATTTTAATAGATTTGAATTTATCTCCTAATGGCAGATTATAGTTGTTTTAAGTGTCTACTCTATAACGAACATTTTTGTGGCTTTAAATTTAAGGGATCCACTAATCCTCACAAATTTATAAATAAATAATATTTACAATCTCTCTTACATACGGGATGGGAGAAATCATGTAAGGTTTAGTTACTTATCCAAGGTGATTGATACTTGATGCAAATCGTCCCTCATATTATATATGTTACAATTTAAAACATTATTTAAAGCAAAAGAAATGACTAAGCAACTATTTCTATGCCTAAAGTTTTAAGTTTCTTTTTTTTTTTATAATCAGTAGCTGCCTTTTATTTATTTTTTTTAATTTTTTATTTTTACAATTACAAGATATACAATTAAAAGTTCATATTTGGGTTTTGGTCATACAGTGTAGCAGCACCCATCCCGCCACCAGCGCCCATCTCCCACCACCAACGCCCGGTCCCTCCCCCTCCCCCAGCCCCCTCCCCAGGCAGGTTCTTTATTTCTTTCCATTTCTCTATCTTTTATTGGATGACTCAGTAATCTCTCATATATATTTTAAACTACTATGTGTTCAGTATTTATTTGGTGAAAATTAAATACCATCGTCAAGGTATAGATCCACTTTAAATATTTGGGTGTCAGAGAATATAAAATGAGATTCCTGATTTCTGATGATTTTTAAGCAGCTCTTTTCTTTAATGACTGATGTCCAGTTTTAATTAAAAGCCATTCAATTAAATTAAAACTCCTTTCTCAAAGTAGAGAGGTTTATTCTTCACTACTTTGAAAAGATGTTGACATTTTGTTACTTTCAAAGTTAAAATTTAAGCATTCGATGTTAATTTGGGATGTTTAGCCTCCTAGTAATTACCTCTCTACTACTGCTTCCACAATCCTGGCCTCAGGAAGCAGACAAGCTTCCCTGAATAGTTGAGGTCAAATTGGTAGTTTAATGGGATCGAACAAATAAATCAGGGTCTGAAGATGTTTTCTATAAATTATTTTGTTTTATTCTTTGCTTTACTATAGATGCCTCAGGAATGCACCTTAGCTTTTATTGGAGTGACTATAATCATGGGCAGTAGTGAAGCAAAACTCATGATAGTTGTATAAATCTTTATTTACAAAAATTGGGGCTGAAATCAAGTGATAGAGCACTTCACTTCATGTGCAAGATTCCCTCCCTGGTGCACGTGCACACACACACACACACACACACACACAGACACACAGACACACACACACACACACACACACACACACACACACACAGAAACTATTTGCCTGCAGATTTGGTGACTTTTTTTATGGCCCTGAATACAATTGCACACAGAGATTGCTCATCTTTGTCTATAATAAATGCCATTAAATTTGAAATCTGTGTTTCTGATCAAATTTTGCTCAGGTATCTAAGATACAGAGATGACTACAAGAGTATGCTACCCGCACGGCAGAGCCTGGCAAGCTACCCGTGTCGTATTTGATATGCCAGGTACCAGTAACAATTATAGACCTCATTCCCATGACCTGATGGAATGGTTTGAGGCTCTTTGGTTTGAGCCCAAGGGCACCTGGAGCAAGCAGGTGCCCTTGCGCCTACTTGCATGAGACAGGACATATGGAGATATTACTGGTGCCCGCTCGAGCAAATCGACGATGAACGGGAAGACAGTGATACAGTGATCTAAGATACCTAGCACAGCATCTATGCCACAACTTGGAGGCCAGTGAAGTGATGACTATATGAGACCTTAAAGAAGAGACACTTTTCAGTAACAGGGCATTTTTCAGTGAGGGAAATCATTTTATTTAAAGAATTGTTCCTCGAGAAACATGAGGTGAAAGAGCGAGATCTGTGTTAAAGAGAGAGATTTCTGCAGAGGGGTAAAACCTTCTCCAGAGGCGTTTAAACCTCAGGAACAGAGCTTGGCATGAGTTAAGATCAAGTCTCTACAGCTCAGTTTATTCCTTCCCTAAAACTTTTGAAGGGTTGTGTAATTTTATTTTTATAATGGGTCATTTTCTTAGTATAATTTAGTTTATTTACTTTTAATAAAAATAATGCTAACATAAATAAGAGGCAAAGGGGGAAGGATTCCGCTCATTATACTTGCAAAAAGTGAAGAAAACCAAAAAACGACAGGAAGATGCTCATACCTGGTGGTAGATAATGATTTCTCTGTATTCTGGATCAGCTAATTGTCTGAATCCTTTCAACTATTTATAATCTCAGACTCTAGCCAAAATGGCCATATGGGTATGCTACCTACTGGGTTAAATAGTACTTACTTTTATTTCTTATAATTTGACCTTTATCAGGATTGACAAGGGGGTGTTTGAGTTGCTTCAACAAATCTTAGAATGCCAGTTCTGTGTTCACTGTCTTGAATCCTCTTGTGATATGCGAGGCTATAATCACCCACCCTCTGAGCCATCATCCTTCTGGTTAATGATCTGATCCTCTCGTGACTAATCCAGACTTCAGGAACTCATGAAATTTCTCATCTAATTTGAACATGGAGAGAACTTGTTTTGGAATAAAAAAGAATACAACAACTTAAGATACGCTAAAATAACAATTCCTTTAGGTATATATTTTTCTGTCACAAGAATAAAGTCCATCATTCAAGAGGAAAATACATTTACCGATGTTCCAGATACACGATAGTATGCCATAGGAAGTATAAAATAGATATTATTACACTCTGAGTACTTCAAGGGCAGTGCAAAAGAACAAAAGACCTAATATACATACTTGGGTATGGGCATGTCATAACCAGGCTTCTCAGTTTGTTTCTTGGTTCTCAGTAGGGTTATGGTTATAAGGAAGACTTAATTGAGAATGAACCTCTAATGAGACCTGAGGATGAGTGGCAAATGATAAGACAAGGAAAAGGCAAGGCCAGTCTTTGAATGTGCAAATGAAATTGCACAGGTCCTGTTCCTGACAGGTGAGTGACAGAGGGAGAGCAGGACAGAGGGAGGGATAAGAGAGGGCTCGCCAGAAATGAGAGGTACAATGAGCCTGGATTAGAGAGTCATCTGGAAGGTCCAAAGTGACAAAAAGAGACTAAGATTGAGACAGGTGGCAATCACCGAGGGCCCTCACAGCCACTTGTGGACACAGGTTTTAAAAAGTGCCATTGAGAAGTTTTGAGCTGAAAGAAGACATTAAAATAATTGTCTTTATGAAAACTCTCACACTTATATCAAGAATGGAAGAATTAAGACAGAACAAGAAAATCTTCTTGACTAAAATGAGCCTAATTTACTTAAAATTTTTGGGAAGTGGTTAGAGAAAACAGCAGAACAATTTGGAATGTTAGTGGACATGACTCATATTTTTACATACCTACCAGGGCAGATTCACAACAGAGACACATCTGCTTCTGTCACTTCTGGGCTGGGGAGGTGAGATTACAAAGCAGAATTAGGAGATGAGAGAGTTTGGTCTCATACCACCACTTGAGAATGGATGAATAACAAACAGAATCCATGAAATTATGAACGTGCATTTATTACTGAAGATGCATAAGTTTTGCACACTTTATAACAGATTACATGGGAGCTTAGAAACATCCTGCCTAGCGTAGATACTCAAAACTGTTCCTATGTGTGCCCTTACAGACATCATTACTAAGATCCTTTGGAGTGTTTTGGTATAGAGGAGGCTTCCTCAAAAGTTACCCCTTGGCCATTTCATATTCATGGAGATTAATAGAATCACCTTCGCTTGCACATAAAGTGCTGTGGGATTCTTAGATCCATCCCCAACACCATCAAAGAGCTTTTAAGCTATCACTCTGCTCATCCTCAGCTCCGCCTCCAGCTGAACTTGGAAGTTGTTTATTACAAGAGTTTTCCTTTATTGTTGACTTGAATAATTATACTTTCCATTCTAAATGATGATACTCTAAACTCATCCAAACCTAAATGGTGAACTTCAGAAAAGAAACCAGGGGTTTTGTTGCCACCAATATTTTTCAGTATATTAAACAACACTTAAAAATAAATTAAAAACAGCAATGCTAAAACTGCCTATGTTCCAGTAAATGTTTAAATTTAATTTATTATCTTTTAGTTTGAGTTATATTTATAGATATAGTTATATTTGTAGAACTATTTATAGATCAGAATCAAATTATGCTTTATAAGATGTATAAGGCATGTATAAATTTAAATATTACAGATAGAATACAAAGATATTGGCTGAAAAAAATCATACACATTCACTCCTAAATAGTGTTTAAAGTACATGTGATCGATAGGAGAAAGTTAAAAGAAAAGAAAGTAGAAAAGAAGGATAGAGAATAACTATACAGACAATACACATACTTGTACATGCATATAGATGGATAGATGGATGGATGGATGGATGGATGGATGGATGGATGGATGGATGGATGGATGGATGGATGGATGGATGGATGGATGGATGGATGGATGGATGGATGGATGGATGGATGGATAGATGGATAGATGGATGGAAGGATGGATGGATGGACAGACGGACGGACGGACGGACAGATGGACAGATGGACGGACAGACAGACATACCTATACATATGTAATAAGAGTCAAGATAAATAATGCTGGATGTATAATTTGATATGATTTTTAATTTGGAAGGGTTTAAAAAAGTGTTACAGGAAAATAAATCTAAAAGTGTCTTGTTCTGTCAGAATAGAAATCAGCCTATTGGAATTTTAATTAAAAAATTAAAAGTTGATAAGGCAGAAATCTAAGATGGGGAAAAGTGGGTCTGGATTTTGAAAAAAAAATCTGTTTGTTTGAACTTGATCCATTCTAGGAAGGCAGGAAGGGCACCTCAGAAGGAGTCAGCACTGTGGGCAATAGGATAAGAAGGATTCAGTGTATGATAAAGTAAATTCTGAAATTGCTTCTACTCATGTTATCATTCATTGCTGGAGGACTTTGGTCTTATCTCTCCTAAAACATAAAAGAAGACTAATTCATTTTAAAAGCAGTGTTCTATTTGTTCCTCTGCAGTCCACTCAAGGAGCTAATGTACTTAGAGAGCTTTTATCATGGAGCCAGCTTGATTTCTCCCTTTCTCATGCTAAGTAAATTTCAGTGAATTAAATGACAAAAAGCCATCTGCTTTCTATAAATAAGCTCTTCTAATACCTGGCAAATCTTAAAAGTCAAACTGACAATGAATCTCTGTATGATCAATGATCCAAATTATATAATTCATCTTCTGCATAGGAATACACTAGTCTTGTGGTCAACAGGAATAGAATGTGTCCACATTTCTGACTTGGAGGTCAACTTTTTTCTAGGAAATTCAATTTATTCGACTTGCCATTGCAAATTCTGTTCTGTCAAGACTGGATGAATTTACTGTATGTAAGTTCACAACATACTTATCGTAGTCACTGCAAATGCACCTTTCTTATGTAACTGTTCAAATTAATTGGGATTCCATGAAAATAAACTTATTGACAATAATTATTATTTTATTACCAAGAAATCAATATGTGACATCCACTTAGCATATATCATTTATACTTATTCAACGTGACAATCTCTGGAGATAGAGTAAGCATCAAATTCATTAACCATATGAGTATAGTACAATTTTGTAATGTTTTCAGAACCATGCAATTAAGTCATGGTGGAGCAAAATCTTGAACCAGAACAACCTGAAATCTAAGCTATCAGTGATGATATTATGACATGGACGTGCAAGAGACATCATGTTTCTAAATAAATTGTGTATCACTGTCTTCCCGTTCATCGCCAATTTGCTTGAGCGGGCACCAGTAACATCTCCATATGACCTGTCTCATGCAAATAGAGCCCAAGGGCACCTGCTTGCTCCAGGAACATAAAGAGCCTCAAACCATTCCATCAGGTCATGGGAATGAGGTCTATAATTGTTACTGGTATCTGGCATATCAAATATGACACGGGTAGCTTGCCAGGCTCTGCCGTGCGGGTAGCATGCTCTTGTAGTCATCTCAAAATCCAGCATTTATTGATGAATCATGTGGCGCAAGCGGCTGCGTGAGCCGGGCTGTGATAGGAATGTGGCCATCCCTCCCGGGCACTTCGTGAGCAGCTGGGCACAGTGAGAGCCAGTAGCAGCTCTGCCTCATGTCTGTGTATACATAGAGATATATCCCAGTAACAAGGGAATGCCTTTTAAGAGAGATGTTTATATCATTTTATTTTATTTTAATACTTCCTACAATATTTACTACAGGTCATAGTAAATATTCAATTAAACTTTGAAACTCTCCCATTTTTACAAATGAGAGATATCTTACCTTAGGAATAGTTTCTCAAGAGATTTTTATATACAATAATTTGTCAAGAGGATTGTCTGGATTATTATACATTAATATTTTTAGAATTATGCTCAGGACATAGGAAGATTGAGATAAATATCAACTACACCAAGAGGTGGAACTAAGGCTCAGTATGTGATATTTTTATAGTAGGATGTCGATTTTTTTTTTTTTTTTGCTTTTTTGGGTCACACCTGGCGATGCTCAGGGGTTACTCCTGGCTCTTTGCTTAGGAATTACTCCCTGGCGGTGCTCATGGGACCATATGGGATGCCGGGATCGAACCCAGACCAGCATAGGCCGGCTGCGTGCAAGGCAAACGCTCTACCCACTGGGCTATCGCTCCGGTCCCTGGGACGCCGATGTTTTGATAGCTAAAAGACTAGTTTGAATGTGCAAACTCCTAAGAACATCGAAACCCTCCTACTTTGAAATAAAAATTAAAAATAATAGAATATTCTATTTTTCCTGTTTAAGTCTGTATTTTGGTGTCTCTTTGGATGAAATTCCTAGAAATAGAATTCCCTAAAAATTGTGTTTTTTTTTGAAAAGAATAATCACTTGTATCACTTGTATCACCTGTCTTCCCATTGTTCATTGATTTGCTCGAGCAGGCTCCAGTAACACCTCCATTTGTTGGGAATGAGGTCCATTGTTGTTACTGTTTTTGGCATATCAATACACCATGGGTAGCTTGCCAGGCTCTTACTATCCATGAACAGTTCTTTTTTCTTTTCATTTGTAACCTTGTGTAGGTCCTAAGTAAGAATGTGATATGAAGATCATACATTTTGGTACGAACTTGATAAAGTCATTGTAAATCCAGTGTATACTGGAAAATTTGTTTATTTATATTAATCATATTTATCAGAAACTGTTTTATTAATTGCATTGCCTCTGTTTTCTTTTTTTTCATAAAACCTGAGATTGTAGTTCCCCTAACTAAGAATTTGAAAAACCTGGTATTTGTTAGGATTTTTCAGTTGAAAGATATGTAAGATGACCAAAACCTACAGAACAAAGAGAGGACCAGTTATCTATTTTTTCTCTCATCAGGAAATCTTTCTAATTGTCAAAAAGTTGGTTATATTTAGAAGGTCAAAATTGGGTATATTCAGAGTCAAAGTTATGTAGAAATTCTAGAGGAGCATTTTGAGAGAAATATGAGAGTTTTTCTCCAATATGTACCTAACGAAGACAATCCAACAGTCACTCAATACAGTGCACCAATGATATTTTCTTTCTGTTCTTTACATGAGTAATTCACTTACCACCTATATGGAAAATCACCATATATTAAGAATGTAAAAAGAAAGAACTAGAGAGAGTTATACAAGATATATTTTATTTAAAAAGATTAGGTTATAAACACATAGAAAAAATTCCCATTACGTTTTATATTTTGAAAACCAGCGTGCATTTATAAGATCGCAAGTCATTAAATCAGCTTTTTATTCTCTTCTTGTGTTAGGTATATGTCTCTCTGTTTCTTGTGTTATGCATATGTCTATGTGTGTCCACATATAAACTTGCAGAAGTGTGACACACAATCCACAGATATCATCTGTGGAAACAGGCTGATAACTTCGACTAGTACACACAAAATGAATTGGGGGAAATGGAATTATTTTCCCAAAAAGATAAATAATTCTTAACCGAACTCACACATGTTTTGTTTTCACTTTGAATTTTTAAGAGATCTTTAGAAACCTGAAACTCTAGGACATCATGGTAGGGAGCCAGAAAGAAAATTCAATTTGAGTTAAAAAAAAAAACACTCAGTGGAACAATTTTAACAAAGGGATAAAAGAGGACTCAGGAGATAGTATAATGAGAAATAGTAATAACCCTTCCAGCAATCATGGCTCGATGGGTGAACATAATCTGAGATTAGAAGACCCACCAGGGAGCTGCAAAGTTACAGGACTGCTTGATGAAATAATTTAATACCTACTGGCTCCAATAAACAGCTTGTACAAAGAATACTCAGTGACCTGGCGGTGCTGCTAACCCAGAGCATGAGGGACCCTGCTTCAGGCAATGAGAGAGGTTTCTCACTTTCCAAAGATTTTTCACAAGCCCTTTCATATTCCTCTTCCTTGCTTCAGTTTACTATTTCTTGATCTGGGTGCTATTGTTTGAAGTTTCAGGACTAAGATGTAAAGATGTACTGAGAAATCACATAGGACAAAACACACATAGCTAACGGATGCTACTCGCATCACAAACACATTGAATTTGTATGATGGTTCCTATATTCTCCATCTCTGAAAGTTAGCTTATGATAAAAAGCTTCATAATTGATCTAAAAGGTAATTGTGTTGGGACCAAGTGTTGATAAATATAGATAGATCTACTACTACTATTATAACTAGCAGTATTATGCTAGCCATTAACATTTGTCATGCAAATGTTATTACTGGAGTTAATTTGTATTTACTCTGTGCCAATCTTCTTATGGGTCTACTCATTAAATGTGGATAGAGTTCATGAACTCTTTTTTTTTAATTAAACATTTTATTATACCACCATGAGATATACAATTACAATTTTGTTCATGTTTGGAGGTTTCAGTCACATAGTGTTCCAGCACCCGCCCTCCACCAGTGCCCATTTCCCACCACCAATGTCCCCAATTCCCTCCCCTCCCATAACCTGCCTAAAAGGCAGGTTGGGTTCATGAACTCATTTTTTTTTAGCAGTATTTATTTATTTATTTATTTTTTAAGTATTTTATTATACCACCGTGAGATATACAGATAAAAAAGATATACAATTAAAAAAGTTCATATTTGGGTTTTGGTCATACAGTGTTCCAGCACCCGTCCCTCCACCAGTGCCCATCTCCCACCACCAACGTCCCCGGTTCCCTCCCCTTCCCCAGCCCACCTCCATGGCAGGTTCTTTATTTCTTTTCCTTTCTCTCTTTCTCTTTTCCTTCCCTTCCAGACTATGGATTACAGAACATACATTAAAAGGTTGTCATGTGTATCCTTTTGCCTCTATTTAATGCTCAGTTCTAGGTTGGCATTAGTACCCTCGACAATTATTAGCACCCTGTTCCATTTTCTGTCTTACCTAACCTCTGATTCCCACACGTTTGTGATAATTTCCACCTTGAGTTCATGAACTCTTAATCTGACAAATCTTTGATAGGAATTCAGGAGTTTCCAGCATGATAAAGGGTTTTCCCATTTCCTGCAGTTTTTCTGGTATTTGAAACTAGTCTTTGAGTCAAGGCTTTCTGTTATGCAGAGTGTTATCTTGAGGCAAATAGCATTTACCCCTAATTCACACATTAGTTTGACTCTAGTTTATTCTTTCCCCACTACCAATATAAAGCACTGGGATACTTTTCTCTGCAGACGGTACCAGGAGAGTGGGGCCCCATATAAACTTTTCATAAATTTTCCCATTCTAGAACAAATCCTTGGCCCAAGGGCACAGGAACTATAACCTTACCATTTTGTTTGCACAGACTTCCAGGCCAACAGGGATTAGATACATTATCCCTAACTTAATAAACCAGATCTCCAGGACCCCAGAGGGTGAAACCATCGGTCGCCAGGATGAAATCCTTGATTTATTTACCTTAAAGCCCAAACTAGGTAGAAATAAACTTCACACTTGTCTTTCCCATCATAGAAAAGTAGAGAGTAAAACCATAATTCCATTTAGAGTTGTTGCATCCCTCCTTGAAATACATTCAGTTGGGCCAATTAGCTCCAGTTCTTTGGATAGTATTAAGTCCCTATCTGGTAACCATCAGAGTGAAACCAGTAATTCATTTCACATAGGCACTGCAGTGCCATCAGATAGCAATGCCTTTTAGTTACTGCCAACTTGGGGCATTTTTGAAATAGTGACCTCAAGATTTAAGCTGCAGAATTCCATTATCTATCCTCAAGCCAGTCAGTGCTGAATTTTGAAATATCCTATTAAGTTTTTTGCTCTGATAAAAATTCAGAGGCCCTTTTCATATTAATCTCCCTATGGCAAATGAAATTTGCTGAGTGGTGGATTTAATTTGCTTCTATTTATGTATTACTATATTTTTGAAAAAATAATTGCTCTCAATATCACTTTTTCAGCATTACTAGAAAAACATCAAACAAATTTAACTCCTAGCCCCCATTTATTTCATTGTTTACACTCCTCACAGTAAATAGCTTATTCTTCACCCTTCGATCACTTTGGCATTTTAATTAAAATATAATTACTATTCAAAGTGTATTTATGCACAAGTTTCAGTAATTGTTTGTGTCAAGTCTTTAAGTATATTTAAAAAAATGAAACTAAACTCTAAAACATGAAATAAAAATAGACCTACATATTTACTGAAGAAAGGTATATCCTAGAATATTTTACTATTTCCCCAAGGCACTTCTCCTTTTTAATTGTGCAACGAAAGTGAGACGGAGTATAAAAGAGAAAGGGTTCCCCATGGAATTTTTAATAATGAAATATAAATGTTTTCATTGTGGTAGATTTATAGAATATATATCAGATCTTGGAATAAAATAAAATTGATGGCTCATATTTCTGTCAAAAATGAACAAGGAGAAATAAATGCCTTTTAATAATATAGAGAGATCAATGTTTTGAGCTTACTTGCCTGGCTCCTATCTCTCTCCCACATGCATTTTTTTATCGTAATGTGTGGGACTATCTATCCCTGTGGTATTTGTTTGAATGTGCGGTTTTGGAACTTTTAAAACTTTTGTCCTTTCTGTTAGATTTCACTGAAGTCAGGTAAGATGCGCACAGAGGGCAGAGATGTCCTGGTCAGGCTAAAGCAACCTACAATGCCCCAGTGTTCTAATATAGCTTCTCAGGACAAAACTTTATGTCTTCTCATTCTATGTAAGCTGGCTTGGTCTCAGTTTCTTACACTCGCCCACTCTAAAAATCGGACTTACTTGATAGTGCCCCTTCTAATGTTAGTGGGACCTTAGTGGGGAGTTACACTCAGAAATAATCCAGCGGTAAAATGTCATCTTTTCCCACAATGCGTTAGCTGAAGCAATTCACATGGCTCCATCCTTAGAAAGCAGGAAGTTCTATCTTGCCACTGCCCTAAAGCAGGAGAGTTGACATCCTGGGTGAACATCATAAGTGATACTCCAAGGAGAATGTGTTACATTTAACAAAGAGACAGTTGTTAATATTAAAAGGAGATTGATTTCATAAGACCTAAAACCATGACTGGTATTTATTTAGTGGCCATATAGTTATGCCACCCTTTAGTGCCATGATAACTTCAGTGTCCCTTAGCCTTGATTAAGCATGAAACTGGTTTCTTCCTGACAAGATGCTTCCAACATTCCTTTCAGAGAGCATTGACTTTATAAATTACTTTTAATTTCTATCATAAATTCTTTCTTAGCACTTGTGAGTTGGAAATCATCATCGGGCCTTATGCTACTTTTATATCCCAAGAGTGCATTCCTTAAGGGCAGGGAACATACTTTAAAAAATAATCATTAAGGAAATTAGTATTGCCCCACCCACCCCAGTTTCTGTCTGCAAGAGCTGGAGCTCATATTCCATACATTCCAGTTAGCACACACAGATAACCTAATCCCATTGGCCACCGTCCCTCTCCTAGCCATTGACACTTTCCATTAGCTCATACCAGCACTTAAAAGGGTTGAGTTTAATCTCTCTCCTCTTTTGACATTAGCCTTAAATAAGGTCTTATTTGCTCATTTTGTATAATTTTCCTTTTAAAAAAAGTTGTGGGGGTTGAATACAAAGTTCTATATTAGAACTATGTACTGCAAAGTTTTTCATAAGTCTGCCTTGTCACAGGCAAGCACCTTAGTATCTCATTGATCCCTCCTTTTCAAATCTGTGTTAAACGTTATACATGCCTTATGTTATCTTTGGGAGGACATAGTAAAGGTAATGTTTGGAGATTATTTAATGCCTGGCCAAGCACACAATGGGTCCTTTATCTCTCGGTTCATCCTTAGAACAATAGAAACCAAGGAATACAGACATTTTGTTAGGGAATTGCCTGAATTACCACTTTTTCTTGGCTCTGATTAGGATAGTTTGTAGGAAAGGAAAAAAAATTCAGGGAAGAGGGAAAGTCATATTGATATATAGATTAGTAGAAATAAAATGAATCATATTAAATATTATGATTAAATATTTATTATCATATTAAATATTTAATCATATTAAATATTATTCTTGCTCATATTAAATTGAGCAAGAATATATTGCCCTGAAATCTGGGATATAAAGCTTGATCTGACATTTCTCCAAGCCTAGTTTATACTGTGTTTTCAAAAATGTATAGTAATGAAATTATCACTATGCTTACAGCCAGGAATGAAATGAATATAGTGGAGCCTCTTTCTTAACCAAGATGGCAAGTTCCACAGAATTCTAGAATGTAGGTTCAATATGATGCCTTGGGCTCTGTGATTGTCTTACATCCCTGAGATGCCACACATACTTAAGGACCTTTTATTATAGTTTTCTCTGAGATTACAGATACAGACTCATAAAACTCATCTGTATTATTACTTGGATTAAAATTTTCATGAAATTCCTGTTGTAAGCCAAATAGTCATCAAGTTGTTGAGTCAATGAATGTTTACTTTTTTTTTTTTTGCATCATACCTGGAGGTGCTCCAGAGTTACTCCTCCTGGCTCAGCACTCAGGAATTACTACTGGTGGTGCTCAGGGCCCATAAGGAATGCTAGGAATTGAGCTCAGGTTGGCTGTGTGCAAGACAAATGCCTGCCTACTATAATATGGCTTCAGTCCCTGAGTGTTTACTTTTAATAAGCATTTTTTCTCTTGCTTTCATTAGAAACCTCTGATCCATGCTTCTTTTTTTTTGCTGAAAGTCAATCTTGATTGCTCAGAGTATGCCCACTTCCCATCTGGAATGTGACATTTATTGGCATTTTTGACAATGAAAGAAACTAATTCTATACTTTGGGGTCAGAGTTATATACTGGGTTTCTCTCTCTCTCTCTCTCTCTCTCTCTCTCTGTCTCTGTCTCTCTGTCTCTTTGTCTATCTCTCTCTCTCTCAGTTGACTGGATTATTTTGCTAACTTGTGAAAATGCACTTTCTTAATACTACCTTAAAATAGTTTGTTTTGGAAAGAAGTCTAAAAAAAAATTTCAGAAAATTGTTCTGAAAATTAAGATTAGAAAACAACAATCAACATCTTAAAAAGCAAAAAAAAATATGGCTTATTTTAATAAATTTTGCAAAAGGAACAACAAATTCACCCTTCATGTGTGTTGGAAACTCTGAACTTGTTTTTTCTTGAAAATTCACAGTGGACAGTGGGAAATCTTGAAATTTGCTATCATTATTCCTTTTATAACCATCTAGACACTTATCTTGTTCGGGTTATTTCTCTTTGAAATTCACTTGTCACTTTTATCACTTGTCTTCCCATTGTTCATCAATTTGCTCAAGTGGGCACCAGTAATGTCTCCATTAGTTGGGAATGAGGTCCATTATTGTTACTGTTTTTGGCATATCCAATATACCATGGGTAGCTTTCCAGGCTCTGCCATGGCTCTGGATTCACCCCAGGGACTCAGTTTTTTTCTATGTCAGACCATCAACCATCGAGGGCCCATGGGTCAGAGCTCTGGGTATGGACAAGCCTGTCTCCTGTCTGCTACCTGCCAACATAGCCAGGTACCGCAGCCACACCTGCAACACCTTGGGGCAGGTCTCTTTGAAATTAAGTGTTTTTATTCTTCTAACAGTTTAAGATGGTTATTTTTTCCTTTATAAGGGCCATGGAATGTGCTTATAGTGTAGGATATTCAATTAAGTTAGAAATCGTGTTATATTTTATCATTCATTAAATTTCAGGATACTTTAATGAAATATTTATCCATTTTATTTACCCAGGGAATTGTTTGGGAGAAGACTGACAAAGTCAACCACAATCAACCACGTGGCATGGATAAATGTATTCCAGCACCTTTACTCAGCAATCCTCTGACTGTGCCTGCTCTACACAGCATGAGAATTAATTCTACCGACTGAAGTACAGATCCTACAGCATCCTGGCAATATTTTCCACAGTGCATTTTATAAATTCTGGATAAATCAAATTCTGATAAATCTGATCAAAGTATTTGACCCACTTTTTTTTGTTTTTGGTTCACACCTGGCGGTGCTCAGCGGTTACTCCTGGCTCTGCACTCAGGAATTACTCCTGGCAGTGCTCAGGGGACCATATGGGATGCCAGGGATTGAACCCAGGCCGGCAGAGGCAGGCCACATGCAAGGCAAATGCCCTACCACTGAGCTATCACTCCGGCCCCTTGACCCATTTTTGAATTAAATTTTGAGTATGTTGTAAGGTATCAATACAGTATCATTTATTTGTTTGTGATTCAGTTTTATAACCACATTCCTTACTCTAATTCATATACCTTGCCAATTGTTAAACATTGAATGTTCATAACCTGAGGGTTTATTTCTGGGATCTCCTAGCTAACCCATTTGTCAGGTAGCCTTATTGATTAATGTGTTCTTTTGATTACTGAAGCTTGATAGTAAAATTTTAAGATAGTAAATGTGATGCTGCTTAACTATATTATCAGAATGGGTTTTGTTAATTGGGGTGTTTTATGATTCCATACATGCTTTTCTTTGAGTCCTTGGGAATTTTTGGTGATATATTTTTTCCAAATCCTTGGAGAATATCATTAGAATTTTAATGGGTATTGCATTGATATCTGTAATGCTTTAGGTAGAATTAACATTTTGGTAATGTTAATTCTTCTACCATGTGAACATATTTTTTTTTCATTTTCTGGCGCCTTTTGTTTTATAAGATACATATTTGTGTTTTTGACACAATTTTCAATGGAGTACTTTTTTCTGATCTCTTTCTCTTCTAGGTCATTAATTGCATGTATAAATACAACAGGTTTTTGTGCTGATTTTGTCCATGTTTCCTTGCTGTACGGGTTTATTGTTTATAAAGTATTTAGTAGAATTTAAGGCCTTCATTGTATATTATCATGTCTTCTGCATTTAGTGATTATTTGAGTACTTAATTTTCATATGAATTATTTGAGTTCTTTTTTCTTGTCTAATTGCTATGGTGAGTTCTTCCAATTCTGTATTGAATAGTAGTCCTGAAAGTAACCGTCTTGCCTTGGCCTGATCTCAGAGGGAAGGCTTTCTGTTTTCCTCTATTAAGTATAATGACTGTAGGTTTGTTATTAAAGGCCATTTGTGTCTTGATGAAGTATCTTTTTAATCCCAATTTTATTGAGGACTTTTAAAAAATTTTAAATGGATATTGAGCTTTTACAAAAACTCTGCATTTATTGATCTGATCCTATGATATTTAATTTTGCTCTCTGTTACATGATATTATAGTACTTGATTTCCATATGTGGAATCAGGTTTCCATCCCTGGAATGAATCCCACTTCTATTTTATCGCCTTGTTTAATATGTTGTTTGTACTCAGTTCACTAAGATTTTATTGAGGAATTTTACATCGATATTCATCAGGTCTGTTGATCCTGTAATTTTGATTTTTATCAAAATATTTCAACAGATCAGTTCCTGTATTCATTTACCACTGGTATTGTTTTTTGTCACTGCTAATTCATTGATGTCTCTTCTAATTTTTATTATTTTCTTTTGTCTGTGAACTTTTGGATTCATTACTTTTTCCTTCTCTAGATATTCAAGTTCTCTAGATACTCTCTTCTCTAGAAACTCTTCTCTAGATACTCAAGTAAACTAGTTCCAGAGGCCCCATTCACTCTCAATGAAACAAACATCTCTGAATGCAGCAGTTATGTGTACCTATGTCAAGAAGTCAACATGATGAATGACCTAAAACCTGAGCTGCGCAGGAGGAAGAGAGCAGCATGGGATGCCTTCAAAAGCATCGAAGAGGGCCGGAGCGATAGTCCAGCGGGTACGCTCTTTGCCTTGCACACGGCCGGCCCATGCTGGCCCGAAGTTTGATCCCCGGCATCCCATGTGGTCCCCTGAGCACCGCCAGGAGTAATTCCTGAGTGCAGAGCCAGGAGGAACCCCTGAGCATTGCAGGGTGTGACCCAAAAAAGCAAAAAAAAAAAAAGCAAAAGCATCGAAGAGAAGAAATAGCAAAAAATGTCAAGGAACCTTCGGCTCCAGGCACATCTCTTTGACTCCACCGCTTTTCCTGCATTAACATACGCCTTAGAGCTCTGGGCCCTACAAAAGCAGGATGAGAATGCTATTCGGATCTCCCAAAGAGGAATGAAAGAGCTATGCTTGGAATATCACGCCTCACTCAAATGAGAGAAGGAATCCGGAGTTCTGACCTCCATTGCTGTTCCAGAGTCAGAGATGCTGTCTCGCTTGCCAAGGTATCGAAAATCAGATTGGTTGGACATGTAATGTGATTTGGAGACAACCGCTGGACTAGAGCCATTACCTACTGGATCCCATGGGATGTCAAAAGACCACGTGGCCACCCACCTACAAGATGGTCAGATCTTCATCAAGAACCTGAGCGAATGGTTTGAGGCTCTTCATATTTCTGAAGCAACCAGATGCCATTGGGCTACACTGGCATGAGATAGGGTCAAATGGAAATGTTACCTGCGCCTGCTTGAGCAAATTGATGAATAACGGAATGTCAAGTGATCAAGATACTCAAGATGTAAGTTTAAATATTCATTTGAACTTTTTACAATCACTTGTATCACTTGTCCTCCCGTTGATCATCGATTTGCTCGAGCAGGCACCAGTAACATCCCCATACATCCTCACTTTTAGTGTAGCCCAAGGGTGTCTGCTTGCTCCAGGAACATGAAGAGCCTCAGGCCATTCCATCAGGTCAGGGAATGAGGTCTATAATTGTTACTGGTATTTGGCATATCAAATACAACACGGGTAGCTTGCCAGGCTCTGCAGTGCGGGTGGGCTACTCTGGAAGATTTCCTTCCATCTTCGCTGCAAAGCTAAACAGACTTGTCACATCCCTTCAGCCCCTAAAACAAATGTTCTTTGTTTCCTGCGACAGTTCAGGGCCGCTGCCACCACCTGGCCTCAGGGCCTGGGTCCCAGTGCCCCCCTCTCCGCTGCCCCGCGGCTGTGTCAACTACTGACACCAGACAGGACCAGAGACCAGCTAGCGATACAGCACCTGCATTGAGGCTTGGTCCAGCCCAAGGCTACGAGCAGAAACTTTTCTCCGCCCTCCCGCCAGTGTCTCCCGCAGTAACCTAATCAGGCTCAAAGATGACCAGGCTCTTCTAGAGTCCAGTCTGGGAACTGGGAGCTGGTTGTTCTCCGTCCCCAGGAGTCTGTGAAGGATCTCTGAGCTCGGAGACCTTCTTGCTCTCAGAGGCCCAGAGCAAGGGGCAGCAAGGCCAGATGATTTCCCCTCTGCCCAGTTCTGGCCCCCTCTGGAATGGCCACGCCTTCACTCACCTTCACACACCCACGGGTGCACCCGGAGACTCACACCTGACCTGCACTCATATTCTCTCTCTCTCTCTCTCTCTCTCTCTCTCTCTCTCTCTCTCTCTCTCTCTCTCTCTCTCTCTTTTTTTTTGCTTTTTGGGTCACACCCAGCAATGCTCAGAGGTTACTCCTGGCTGTGCTCGGGGACCATATGGGATGCTGGGGATTGAATTGGGGTCAGTCGTATGCAAAGCAAATGCTCTCCCTGCTGTGCTATCGCTCTGGCCCCCTGCACTCATTTTCCAGACACCTTCCAGTCACTGGTGGGGCTGTCACATAGCTCCAGGGAGCCTGACAGCTGCCTTGAGGGTTTGGAGCTGGTGCCATGGAAAACAAGCATGTTACCCGGACGTGACTCCCAACTTTCTCCACACTCACATGCCAAATGATACCTGTGGGCACCAGGGTGGACAAACACAAAGGCTGGGTGGGCACGGGGGCATTATTCCAGCCCTGCCATGCCCAGCAGGATGAGACAAACAGGGACGCAAGAAGCTGGTTTGCGAGGCTGGAGCGATAGCCTAGCGGGTAAGGCATTTTTCTTGCACGCTGCCGGCCCATGTTATTAATAATAACAATAATAATAATAACAATAATAATTTTTAAAAATGTGTGAAAATGGGCAGTTTTCTTTGGGCATGGCCCGTGTTCCATATCTTTAACCTTGACTTTACGAGTGGCAGAAAGATGAACTTTCATGTGTCATTCTGATTGGCTGTAGTTATTTAAAGGAGTAGGGCAGCTAAGCAGTGAGAGTCTTTTGATTTCATTGATCATAAAATGTAATAAAGACTGGCTACCTTTTATGTGGACCTATAGTAAAGGGGTAAACTTTAAATATCCTCTGAGAAAATTGTAACTTGAAAGCTATTATTTCATAAAGGTGAATGTATTTTCTTCTTTATTTGCTCTTGACTTGGCAACTCTAAGTGAAGCTAGCCCTGAATGAAACCTTCAGGAATATTTTTGGGATTAATGTTTAAAAAGTGAGATTAAACTGATAACTGGAGCCTAAGTGACTAGAATGATAGCAGGAGGAAGGAAGTGAACAGGGTGTGAAACCACATCACATTTTACAGCGAATTATTTTGCATTTTTGGTGTTTGTAAAACAGAACTTCACTTATTCACATGGCACAAGTCTATAAAAATATGAAAGTACCACTGTCTTCTGTTCACCTCCTCTGTTGTTCATATTTCGTACAGCAGTCATACATTTCTCTGTATCTAATGCTACTGATTTGCAACTGCCACAGAGGCCAATAACTCATTCATTGCTCTACTGGGAAGGTCCTGGACAATTTTACAACCCAAATGAAATGGAAAAGAGAAAAAATATAGAAAGAGAAATGAATGGAAAGACAATTGAACATGTTAGTGGCTTGTTTTATATGCTTGAATATCATCTTGGAAATCCAATTAATTATATTGGTCATGGCAGGGGAAGATTCCAGTATTCAGGTCTAGTCCATTGATGAGAAAACGTTCCCTAGCACCAGGGACAGGTTGGGGTTAGAAGGGAAGCCGCAACCATTTCTAAGAAGCTTCAGTGTGCTTTTACCTGCTATCAGGTATTTTCTTTCCTACTCATAAAAATAATTAACTCACTTAAGAAGATACTTTCCCACCCTGTATTGCATTTGCTTGTTTGTTGTTCACTTTTCCATGCCAATGTCTCTGATTCTGGAAGAAAGGAGTAACAAAGAATTCTTAAATTTCAAACCTGAGTGGGACTTTTAAAGGATGATGATAGATATCTCAAAATTAAGACCCTTATTTGCAGCCTTTTCATCATTACTGAGGTCTTAGAGAGGACAACACAGAGGACATTATCGAAGGATCATTGGCACCTTGACTTGGCCATGCTGTTTGCCTTGGACATGGTGTTTCACATTGGCTTTCTCAACCATAAAATGGGTTGATAATGATTACCTACACATTTGCCATTCGGGGCTGATGCTTGTGTTTCTTTAATTACTCTGCTCTCAAGACCACAGCTGCTGAGCTTCAAGGATAGCAGTTTCAAAGGGGTATGCTGAATAATGTTTTTATTGTTTTAATTAAAAAGGAAACATAAGCCAAATAAGTTTGGGAAACTGCTGTAGACTATCTCCAGTTATTATAGACGATATATTTGGCAGTTGAATGATTTAACATTAAAAGGGAAAAAGAAAATTGAATCCGTATCAATGCATGTTTTAAACAATGAAATATCTAAGATCATTTTAGAACATGCTGAATTTCAATAATTCATCACTTACTGATGGAAATAGTGGCTAATATATTATGATTGTGTCCCCGCCCATATTTCAGATACATTACTAATATTTAAATATAACATATTATACTCTTGGCATTTGTACAGAGAACTCATGAGCTGGAGTCTATGATTTATTCACATCTGTTATAACACATTCTGATCATTTATTTGGAAGAAAGCAATCTGCATTAATCATTTATTAATTATTAATAAAATATAAGCACAGCTTTAAAGAACTGCTATTCAAAAATAACCTTTTGTTCTTGAAGTCAAGGACTTATTTATTTTCACCTTGTACTTATTTTGCAAAAATTAATCACCTTTTCAGGTATTGTCCTCTGATTTGACCCTTTGATGCTTTTGGAGTACTCTTTTTTAGATTTTTTCTTTTTTACATTCAAATAAGAATTTATTTGTTATGAGCTGAGTTGTTTCTCCTTAAGAAGATGTGTTGATACCATAATCTGCACCAGATTATATTGTGATTTTGTTTGTAAATAGGGTAGGTGTGTATATGATTATTTATAATTTGCAATTAGTTATACTGGATTATGGTGATTTCCAACACAAATATAATTTATCCATTAGCAAATCTATTCCATCTGAGAATATAGACAAAGGGAGAATATCCATTAAAGATAAAAGCAGAAATTAGAAGAATGATTTCACAAATCCAAGGTTTCTGTCTCTAGAAGTTAGAAAGGCAGAGAGGGAACAGATTCTTCCTCAGAACTTTTTAGAAACAAATCACTTCCCAACACCATGATTTTAGATTTATAACCTTCAAAACTAAAATAGAATATATTTTTATTTTTTTTAAGTGACCCAGGCAGTGACACTTTGTTATAACAGCCCTTGGAACCTAGTACAGTAAATTCCTGTGTATCTGTAAAAATTTCCAAAGACTTTACTGTTCTAGTCAGCCATATTTAGACATCCTAGAGTAAAAAAATATGAGTTTCAAACATTATCTACTTCTTGCAATATGTTTAGTAAATTAATCTGAATCTCTACATCTTTATCTGTGAAACAAAGATAATCATATAATTGTAGCAGAGTTATTATGTAGTATTGATAGTCATACTTTAATTCTGATGCTTGTTTTATTTGGAGGCCACACGCGGTGATACTAGGGGTACCTCCTGGCTCTGCATTCAGAGATCTCTCTTGGCAGTGATAGGGGCCATATGTGTGCCAGAGATTGAACCCAGGATGGCCACAAGAGAGGTAAGCACTATATCAGCTATAAAACCGCTCCAGCCCGTAATTCTTTTATCTGTTCTGTTCTATTCTATTCTATTCTATTCTATTCTATTCCTATTCTATTCTATTCTATTCTATTCTATTCCTATTCTATTCTATTCTATTCTATTCTATTCTATTCTATTCTATTCTATTCTATTCTATTCTATTCTTCTATTCTATTCTATTCTATTCTATCCTATCCCATCCTATTCTATCCCACCCCATCCCATCCCATCCCATCCCATCCCATCCCATCCCATCCTATTTTATTTTATATTTTATTTTACCACCATGAGACTTACAATTACAAAGATGTAAATGTTTGGGTTTTAGTCATTCAGTGTTCCAGTACCAATCCTTCCACCAGTGCCCACTTCCCACCATCAATGTCCCCAACTCCCCCCCCTCCCTTATCTTGCCTCTATGGCAGGCTCTTTACCTCTTTACTTTCTCTCTCTCTTCTTTCTCTTACACAGTGTGTCTTGCAATACATACATTTAGAGGTTTTCATGTATGTCCATATGCCTATATTCAATGCTCAGTTCTAGTTTGGTATTATCATTTCCAACAATTATTAACACACTGTTCCCTTCTCTGTCTTACTTAGCCTCTGACTGACTCTCACATACTTGCGGTTGATTCCACCTATTAACAAGTCCTCCTAATCCATGTTTTGCCTGGGCTTGGATATTGTTATCTTAATATATATACACACATATATGTATATGTGTGTATGTGTGTGTATATATATGTATATATATAATAACCTGAAAATAAATGCAGTCATTCTATATCTTTCCTTTTCCTTATGGCTAATTTCATTCAGCATGATCCTCTCCATATCCATCCATATATAGGCAAATTTCATAACTTAATTTTTCCTAAAAGCTGCATACTATTCCATTGTGTAGATGTACCAAAATTTCTTTATCCAGTCATACGTTTTTGAGCACTCTGGTTGTTTCCCGATTGTGGCTATTGTGAATAGTGCTGCTATGAACATAAAACTTCAGATGATATTTGTGCTGTGTGTTTTTGGCTTCAGAGTATATTCCCAGGAAGGTATCAGCCCACGATTTTTATTTTAAATAAACACTTTGTATTTGTGAGGATAGTAGAATATTCCTAATACTGCTAGGTAGTAATTAGCAAATTAGTTTTAAGATACAAATGTTATTTGTATTTCTATCATTAGGAAAGATATAACAGTTTAGTTATGTGGAATATGTGTAGAACACAGGTAGGATATAACATTTGAAGACTTTAGTTTTGTCTTTTTCTCCAATTAAGACAGCTCCAAACTTTGAATAATTAGAATGATTGTTCAAGTTCATTCAAGTATATAATAAGAATAAACTTTGAAAAAAATCAAGATAGACTTTTCTTCTTAGACAGTTCAAGAATAGATTTGATGATCAGATTAGTGAAATTATGTAATATTAATGTTTAACTCATTTATTTTATCTTATTTGTCAAAAATCTTGCAGATGATGAAAGCTTCAAAAATCCAACTTTCATTCATTGCCTGGGCCCCCATTTAAACTAAAGTAGTAAGAAGGTTTCCCGCATGGCAAGCCTGGCAAGTTGCTTGTGTAGTATTTGATATGCCAAATACCAGTAATATTTATATTAGGTCATTCCCGTGACCTAATATAATGGTTTGAGGCTCTCTATGTTCCTGTAGCAAGCGGATGCCTTTTGAGTTCTACTAGCATGAGACAGGACATATGGAGCCATTACTGGTGCCCGCTCTAGCAAATAGATGATTAACGGGAAGATAGTGATAGTGATAGTCGAAAATCATAGTGAGAGAATTAGGAGTAAGAAGTCTAGGTAGCGGTCAGAGCAATAACACAGCAAGTAGGGTGTTTGCCTTGCATGCAGCCAACCTGGGTTCAATTCCCGGCATTCCATATGGTCCCTGGGGCACCACCAGGAGTAATTCCTGAGTGCAGAGCCAGGAGTAACCCCTGAGCCTGGCCCGGTTGATGCAAAACAACAAAAAAAAAAGTCTAGGTAAATAAAGAGTGATATAAGAAGGAAACTAGATAAGGAGCAATAGAGATGTGATGGTGTCCCCGTCTGTTGCACTTCATAAGCTAAGAGAAAGAACCAGAAGAAGCTGGATCTCTTTTATTTCTTCTTTTCCTCAAGACAACAGAGACCTCATCTTATTAAAGGGTTATTTAAATAAAAATGATTCAAATATTTGAAAATAGCATTACATGTGTTTCATTAACCTTATACCTAAACCCATCTTTTTAAGAGAAGTTATTTTGTCACACTACTGAAAAAAATTTTACAGAATTTCTTGAACAAAATATATTCAATTCAAATTACAATAAAATTGAAAGACTGTTGATAGGTAGATAGAGTAGACATTTGTTACTAAATCAGAAAGCTGTGCATATTATCTTAGTATAAAATTTGAAAATGTAATTTAGTTTATGAACTTCAAAGGAGGATTATTAAATTTATATTAAATTTCTCCAGATTTATCAAACTGAATCATTAAAGTTAATAAATTTCTTAATTTGTAGTCTAAATATATATTTGACTGAAAAAGGGTCAGAGGGAAGAAAGTCAGTTGAGAAGGCTTAGATTTAGTAGTCTTAGATCTGAAGGCTGAGTAAAAGTGTCAAATGAGTGAAGAATGAAATGACTTTTTAGAAGTTGAGAACAGTTCTAAGCTGACAACCAGCAAAAAGCAACAACAAAAATATAGCTATTAATTATTCAATTGTGAAACAATAGAAATACGTCTGTTTTCCTGAATGAGCAGGAAAAATAATTTCTAAAACCTCTGTCAAATCCAACTTTTATTTAAGTAGTTAATATCCACTCTCGAGGCTCCTCATCAATAACGGAACTACAGTATTATAATGCATTTGTGTTTCATGTCACGTCTGTGTACTAATTTCTATCAGTTATAGGAGAAAAAACATAAGAATAATTAATATAAATGGTTTTCATGTTAGAATATCTTTGTGTATTAATCAAATAACTAAATGAGTGCATTTTTATTGAACATATAGCATGTGTATGAAAAGTATCTGGTACTGGGAAGTAACATTCAGTAAAGCAGATGTGCTTACCGATTAATATTCCTATGACTTATTAACCTTGATGTGTATACATATTTTATCTCTATAAATAGTCAAATAGATAAATTGGAAATATACAAAGAGAATTTTACTGTTTATAACAGAGTATCTCAACCAGAGGCCATATGAACCCTAAAATTCCCTAGGATACTCCAAGAAGGCCATAGGTAAGAATCACATAAATGAAGGTATAATATCATGAAATTAAGAGACCAATAGTAGGCATTGGGTCCACAGGATGGAAACAATGTTTGAAGAAGAGTCAGAGAAATTTTTTTTCCCCCCATGGGTCTATTAGTTTTTTTTTTTTTTAATATTTTATTATACCACTGTGAGATATACAATTACAACGTTGTTCACTCTTAGGGGTTTCGGTCACACAGTGTTCCAGCACCCCGCCCTCCACCAGTGCCCCTCAACCACCACCCATGTCCCCAATTCCCTCCCTCCCACATCCTGCCTAAATGGTAGGTTCTTTTTATTTCCTCTCTCTCTCCCTCTCTCTCTCTCCTCCTTCTCCCACACATTGTGGGTTACACTACGTACACTTAGAAGCCATCATTTGCATTTTTTGTCTGTATTTAATGCTCAGTTCTATGTTGATATCAGACCTTTTGACATTTATTCACACATGTTCCCTTCTCTATATTACCTAACCTCGAGTCAGAGAAATTTTGACAATACTAGTTTAACTGTGTGGCTAAGACCCAATCATGAAAAAACTTTGTAATTGTATATCTCTCAGTGGTATAATAAAATTAAAAAATTAAAAATACATTCTGGTTTAGAAGATTAGGAAGCATATTTAATCTAACCAATAACAAGTGTGGCTATATCAGACTGAAATGAGTAGATTAAGTAATACCAGATATTGGATTTTAACTTGTATTCTTCAAATCTGCAGGGTTTTAAAAATTTTTATCATAATAAAAATTTCAGAGGCAAAATAAATGATAAGACAGCATTCCTAATTATTTATCAACCCAAGAAAGATCTTTTGTTAAAAGTTCACAGTGCCATTTATAACTATTTTTCAAAAAGTGTGATGGATACTTTGTTAATGATCTCTTAACTGAGTAATATATTCTCCATCCAAAAAATCACTAAGCGAATATAATGCTCCATAATTTCTTCTGTGCATTAGTAAATTTCCTACAAAAATGTTGAATTTTCAAACTGGTACACTTTGCAATATTGTATATAATTATAATTACTATGTACAACAAATTCTACCATATCCCTGCTAAACACCTGTAAAATTTTTAGTTTCCTAAAGTTGAACCATATATCACTAGCATTGACTAGAAAAGGTAAAGACAGTTGCTAACAACTATAGTCTCTCTTCAGATAGATCAATTTTAACCCCCTTGCTACAATTTTCATAACTTATTCCCTTATGTCAATTTCCCTTTATATTTTAATTTACTTTCCAAACTCAGAGACGTTCTCTTAGGTGACAGTTCTCTTTCAGGATGATTTTAAAAACAATTCCATCTATGAGGATGACTGTGGAAGCCTTCTTTGTTTAGTTGTATGCTTTTCACATAGTAAGATATTCCAGTAGAAGAAACTTCAACTTGTTTTTATGTTGAGGCTTCTCAGTTTAATTTTGATGAAGATTTTCAAATTTCTAGTTGGAATCTGATATCTCATGAGAAAGGCACATAAAATAATATCTCTTGGATGTTTATTTCTGACTTTTTTCTCTTTGTTTTTACTCTTGAGATATATTTGGCGATATTAAAAACGCTATTGTATTACACCTTTTAGTTCTTCAGTATCTTAAAAATATTATCCTGATTTTTCCTGAAATTGTTTTCCTCCTTTTTAAGTATCTAAAATCAATCTGAAGTTAGTTCTTTTTAAAGTAAGTTAGACTTTTTACTTAAATGAACAATGTATTCTATTTCTTTAGAGTTTAATAATTCTATGACTACATCTTACAATCCACATTTTTTTACATTACCCTCCCATTCATGAAAGTTAACATCTTTTGGAGGAAAGTTATCTTGACTTTTATTTAATAGCACTTTGTTACGTCCTTGAGTATCTCCATTATTTTAGTTTTACATCATCCCTGATTCTTTTGCTTTCTTCGGCATCTGTTCATTGTTTTCCACTTCAATAATTTCCTTCACATCTACTGTAGTTTAATTTTTTCACTCTATTTTCTCAGTGATAGCCTTAGATTCTCAGTGATATCCTTAGAAGAATCTCATTAGTATATATAATTATGGCTCTTATAATTTAGCCCTTATTTTCACATACAAATAACTTCCCAATTTCTGACACACATATACATACAAAATTACTATTTCTTTGAGTCATTTTAAGCTCTCTTTGTATAGCCTATTATTGCATATTAACTTATTTGATGGTTTTGGTGTTGTTGCTCTTGAACTAAACACTGTGGTGCAAAGGATTTACTCCTGACTCTCCAGTCAAGGAATCATTCCAATAAGTGCTGGAGATTATAGGGATGGTACATATGGGGCACCAGAGATTAAACCAGGATCTACTACATGCAAGACAAGCACCCTACACTCTATGCTTTCTCATTATATGAGGGATATGAAATAACTATACAAATTCCAAGGCATTCATCAAGGCCATAAACAAAATACTGTAAAAAAAATTAAGGTATAATAATAGTCTCTGAATTGTCAAAGCAATTTTGAAAAAAAATAAGATGGGGAGTCAGGGAAACATTTTAGGTGACTAGAGGCTCATGATTGGTCCAGGTTTGATTACAGGCACTGCACACCGCCTTAAGAGAGTCTGGGTGTGGTTTTGGAGGTCTTAAGCACCACTCAGTTTAGTTCTCTCAACTTTCAAGCATTGTTAGGGTAGCATTAGCAGGCTCCACATTGCAACCCCCTAATAGTACAATATTCTTAAGATTCATTTTGTGTCATTCAGACTAGTTCATCATATATTGCCAGAAGTGGCCTCCAAACCCTCTTAGAACTGCTTGAGAATTCTCCTTCCAAAAAAAAAAAAAAAAAAGGAAAAAAGAATGATAAGGAGAATAGGAGGAATTATTTGACTTTAAACTACACTTGTAGCTATAATAATCAAAAGAGTATGGTTCTAGACTAAAATAAGGTTCTGAGATTAGAGGAATAAAATTGAGAGTCCAACTCTAATAAGGAACATAGTGAACTAATGAAAAAGGAGACAGGCACATTAAATGAAAAAAAAAATTTCTGCTGGTAATGTTGGTGAGCAACATGCCAAAAATTAATTGACAGCTATCAGATCATGCATTAAAGTGTCTCAAAAGGGATTCTAAAAACCTTGATATCATATCAGAGTTCATAAATAAAGTGAGAAAACATAGAACTCTCCATCATATCTAATACATAGGCATACACTGGTTGGAAAGTAAAAAGGAAATAAACAAACGGGATTGTGTAAGACTAAAATGTTTTTACAGAGAAAAAACAACAACTCTGATAAAAGACATCTAGTAAATGGAACAAAATATTTGCTTAACATAAATCTGGAAAAAGACTAAAATCCAATATGTAATGAACTGTCAAAATTAAATAATAAAAACCTCATCAAAAATGGCAGAGAGATGTACCAACATGCTTGTCTCTGGTATTTTTTATATAAAATATATATGAAACATTACCAGAGACAAGCATGTTTGTTAATATGAGAAAAAAGCCTTAGGCTCTTCTGATAATGTCCATATAAAAATACCAGAGACAAGCATGTTGGTGAAATGTGAGAAAGAAGCCTTAGAGCACTTCTGATAATGCCCAGTCTCTGCTTTAGCCTATATTGAAATAGTATAGGGGTTGGAAGAAGTATAGCATGTAAAGGTGCTTGTCTTCCGCATTGTGGCCCACCAGGTTCAATTCCTGGCACACAAATGTCCATGAAGCTCTGCCTGGAATTATCCAGAGCACAGAGCCAGGAGTAAACAAGCCACATCATAGCCAGATGTTAACCAAACCCCACTCAAGAACAAACAAAACAAATCAAAAATTAAGACAGTATTATGATATGCATCTCAAAATATTAGAGGTAGAATTCTATATGATTCAGTTAATCTATTCTTTGGCATCTATTCCACTGTCATAAAAATACATTAGCTTGAAAAGATATATTTATATTCACATTAATTATACCACAATTTATGATAGCCAAGGTTTGGAAGCCATATAAATATAATGACATATGAGTGAATAAAAGATTCACAAGACTTATCTTTTGATACATCTTGATTGGAATTACATGGTAGCATGTTAAAAGAAATGGTTCAAAGAGAATACAATGTTGTTTGACTTGTGAATGTTGAACCATCCTTGCATTCCCGGGATGAATACTACTTGGTCATGATGTATGATCTTCTTGATGAGTCTTTGGATTCTGTTTGCTAGTATTTTGTTGAAGACTTTAGCATCCGTATTCATCAGGGATATTGGTCTGTAGTTTTTTTCTTTGTGTTGTCTCTCCCTGCTTTGGGTATCAGGGTGATATGTGCCTTGTAGAAGCTGCTTGGGAGTGTTTCTGTTTCTTCTATTTCCTGGAATAGCATGAAAAAGGACTGGCAGTAGGTCCTCCTTAAAAGATTTGGTAGGAGTTCTCTAGTGAATCCGTCTGGACCTGGGCTTTTGTGTTTGGGCAGACTTTTTAATTACTGTTTCTATTTCCTCGATGGAGATAGGCTTATTCAGGTATTGGAGGTCTTCTTGTTTCAGCCGTGGGAGGTTATAGGACTTCAGGAATTTATCCATTTCTTCTAGATTCTCATGTTTCACGGCACACAGGCTCTCAAAGTAATCTCTGATGATCTTTTGGAATATCAGTGGTTTCTGTTGTGATGTCACCATTTTTATTTCTGATTCTGTTTATTTAGGTTCTCTCTTTCCCTGTCCTTACAAGTCTTGCCAATGGTTTGTCAATCTTGTTTATTGTTTCAAAAAACCAGCTCTTGGTTTCATTAAACTTTTGGATTGTTTTTTGGTTTCCAACTCATTGATTTCCTCTCTAAGTTTTATTATTTCCTTTTTTCTACCTGGGTTGGGCTCTTTTGTTGGTCTTTTTCTAATGTCTTCAGCAGTGTAGTCAGGTTATTTATGTGGGGCCCTTTCTTGTTTCCTGATGAATGCTTGCAGAGCTATAAACTTCCCTCTTAACATGGCTTTTCCATGTCCCACAAGTTCTTATAGTTGGTGTCTTCATTTTCATTTGTTTCCAGAAATCTTTGGATTTCCTGTTTGATTTCTTCTATGACCTATTTGTTGTTCAGGAGTGAGCTGTTCAGTTTCCAGGGTGTTTGCTTTGAATCCCTGTTTCTGTGTACGGTTAACTTCCATTTTCAGTGCATCATGGTCTGAAGAGATAGCTGACACAATTTCTATGTTTTTATTTTATTGAGGTATGCTTCGTGGCTCAGCATGTGGTCTATCTTGGAGAATATTCCATGTCACTAGAGAAAATGTGTATTCAGCTTTTTTGGCATGAAAAGCCCTGTATATATCCACTAGCTCTCTTTCTTCCATTTCTTCCTTCAGGGCCAGTATTTCCTTGGTGAGTTTCAGTCTTGTTGATCTATCCATCATTGATAGAGCAGTGTTGAAGTCTCCAACTATTATTGTGCTACTGTTAATGTCTTCTTTGAGGTCTCTTAGCAGTTGTTTTATGTATTTTGCTGGCCCCTCATTGGGTACATATATGTTTAGTAGTGTAATTTCTTCCTGTGTGTACATACCCCTTAATTAATAAGTGGCCTTCGTTGTCCCTTCTAACCTTTTTCAGCCTGAAGTCTATATTATCTGATACTAATATGGCAACACCTGCCTTTTTGGAGGAGTTGTTTGCTTGGAGAATGGTTTTCCAACCTTTGACTTTGAATCTGTTTTTTGTTCTGATTATTAAGATGTGTTTCTTGTAGACAGCAGAATGTTGGGTTCAATTTTTTAATCCATTTGTCACTCTGTGTCTCTTAATTGGTGCATTTAAACCATTGACATTGAGAGAGATTATTGTCATGGGATTTTTGTGTCATCTTTCTGTTTGTGCTTGTTGTGGTTATGGCTTTGGTCGTATTTCAGTAGACCCTTCAGTCCTTTTAAAGTTGTTTTTGAGTCCATGAAGTTCCTGAGTTGTTGCTTATCCATGAAGTTTGTGTATCTTTCCTTCATATCTGAATGTGAGTCTGGCCAGGTAAAGAATTCTTGGTGAGGCCTGCAGTTCATTGAGCCTTTTCACAATATCCCACCATTGTTTTCGGGCTTGAAGTGTTTCATCAGAGAACTCTGCTGTAAATCTTAGGGATGTTCCTTTGTATGTGATTTCCTTCTTTGATCTTGCTGCTTTTAGTATTCTATCTCTAT